>JAODJW010000097.1:1260423-1282339 GCA_026777045.1 Hyperopisus bebe
AGGTGTAATTTTTTTTTTTTTTGGGGGGGGGGGGGGCATGAACCAATTCATTGGTTTTCCATTATTTCTTATGGGAAAAATTCGATCAGAACTCGAACTTTTTAGGATTCGATCTGGTGTCCGGAACGGATTAAGTTCAAGAACCGAGGTATCACTGTATTTGTCATATTGTTGTTATGAATACATTCAAATCATTGCATAACAAAGACAAAAGGTGACACAATGTAGCTACCACCCCGATTGTGGCTACATGATTTGCATGTAATTAACCACATGAGAAACCTAATAATAACATGCATTGGAAGCCATGTATTAATGTATAAAGTTGTAATTAACACCTCTTTTCGGCTTTAATAACATGTTCTTGCATCACCACCTGTCATTAACTACATGGTAACTTCAATTTATTTCCTTACAAATACAAAGTGAAAACGGATTTTGCTGTACCACTCCCCTCTGATGTGTTTATACTATGATCATAGTAATAATTGTAATATTCTCAGTAATAATTAACAGAATTAATAACAGGCGCTCAGTAACACACCAGTGGTAATGTCAGGAAACAATACCAACAAAGCCAGTCAAACACATAGTCTGAAATCCATACTTGGTAAATAGCTACATGAAAAATATGACATGTCACGGATAAACATAAAAAGGATTTAGGTGTTTAATTTATAGGTCACTTTATATTTGAAATAATATTATTAAAATCACTGCTAAAGAGAAAGCAAATGCGAAAATAGTGAATATAAATCTATTACATAAATCTATTAATGGGATCATAGCAGGAGAGCTACTTCCCATTAGTTATACAGTCTCCTATTTATCATAGGCAAAGGTGGCAGGACCTGCTCATATAAAGAACCTCAGAGAGGGAATAACCCCCAAACTGTCTCCATGTTTTATTGTGATGTCATTAGTGCAGCCCCTGACAAATCACTCAATCTGCTATAAAGTCAGAATGACTTCAGCTGCAAAAACACAGGAAAGGAGGAATTTCACTTTTTCTGCTAAGGTACACTTAGCTCAGTTCATACCAACGAAAGCACACTTTGTCACCCTTAAGACACAAGTGAAAATATCAGAAATTATGAGAACTGAAACCTTTTCCTGTAATAACGTCACTCATATTTATTCAGAATTGTGTCCTTCGTGCTGAAATTACAACACCATTATAATATACTGTGATTGTACCTTGAATTTGACACAGTGCTTTTCCATTTAATGTGTCATTAATGCACACCTGCTAAACTGAAATTCAACAAAGCCATGGTCAAGAATAATCAGAGACCAGATTAATATTAACCAATAAAACGTAGCTTACTTTGCCAACCTGAGTCATAGCATATACTGCATTTTAATATTTTAATAGGGTTATTAAAGTGTTTGAGAGAGTTCTTCTAAATTATGTGGAACAGTCTGGACTCTCCATGTTAGGGGAGGGGGTCTCTCCTCACTTCTAAATGTTTAAAGGTCCCTTCTTTAATTAATGGATAAACAGAATGCCTGGTAGGCTTCTGTGCCGAGTCCATGCCCCTCTTCAGACTGAGGCTACAATGAGGTGTAAGCTGAACATTAAAACACAAAGATACTCTAAGAGGTAACGTCGGGGCACCTCCCTCCAGAAGGGGCTGGCGGCAGAAGCGGGGACCTTTCCGGATGCACTGTACGTTTCCATTGTCCCGTGAGTGCTGTAACATCGCTCGCAGAGTAACCATTCTTCACGCCCTAATAAGCTGAGCTGTTCGGCACAGCGCTTGGCATTCAAGGTGAAGTCACTCCTGGAAGGTTGGGGGGGGATCAGCAGCGCTGGACCATGGAAAGGTTTTAATAAGCCGGAGGTGCAGAAATTTGGCTCTCCCTAAGATGATGCATGGGCTCACATAGCAGATCCACACTCCTTTAAAAGTTAATGACTTGTGGTCTGTGACCCGTCTTGTTTTTCCAGCTAAACAGAACAGATTCCCCTCCCCGGAATTCAGCTGGTCAATGACATTTTTCACTTGTCACCGACTGGGTTTGCTCCGAAGCCTCCTTCTGTCCTGCCTCCTCCTACACAGGAAACAGAGGGCATTTGACAGCGTCCCAGACAAAGAGGTTTGTCCTTGCCTGAGAGACATCTTTGTTGTCTGGCATCGTCCCCATATTCTATATTACAGCTATGTGCATCTGTACTGTATATAGCGCTGAATGTTGCCACAGTTTGCACCTATTTTCAGATGCACTATACATTTTTATATTGTATGAAAGTGATGCTTCAACAGTCCTTTTCACTAATAAAAATATGAAATGACAAGTAGTTCTGCATCATTATCTGTTTTACAAAAGTTCATAATTTACTTTCACAGTTCATGTGAAAATGATTTGCATTAATTGAAATGCTTCCTGTCCTTTTTATGGTTCTAGTTATAGATTTCTACAGAGTCTATTATTACCACATCCCTTTTTGGTATTTTAAAATTCACATCCACTTGCTATCTGCCTGGTCGTACATATAGAATATAATCACAGAGATGAGATTAAGGGCAAAGCAGCATTTAACCAAATTCTCTGTATATTTGTTTACACTCAGAGATAAATATGTTTTTTCAATAGCTTTAAGCCACATGGACAGTAAGTAAAAGTCATGGTTAACAGCAAGATAATGCCGTAATTATTCACTCAATACCTGGTGTGGAACTGTTTTAGTGCAACATTTGTAATATCTGTTGTATGACGATCTAATGCCTGTACCTCGTCAGAGATGAGGAAACAGATTCCAATTAAATTATGCCTTCTGTCACACAGATTGTTTCCCATGTTTGACATTAAACCATTTTGTCTGCAACATCACAATCTTTACCTAGAGGTTCTGGAAAAATTCTGTATTGTTTCAGGTATAAGTATGATTTACGAAAATTGCCTTTTGAGATAATTACCGAATCAAATTGCTGCATGTTGAATCCAATCAAGCTGAATCATTTGAAATTAACCAACACTGTATTTGAGTTAAGCTGAACTGTGACCAAAATGGAATCACTACTTCTCAGAGTCCATGGCAGGCAGGCTGGAGCAACTCCCTTGTTATACAAACAAAATGTAGAAGAATCACCCAGAGATCTCCCTCTCTTGATGCTCACATGAGTCATTGACAACTCCAGTGCTTTTCCCATGTATGTTCTGCATCCCCTGCTGAGCATGGAGCTGTCAGCAAGGAGTATCTTTGCCCCTGCAAAACGGCATCACGCTGTACCAGAACTAATTTACCATGATTAAAAACAAACAGCAGCAACATAACATATGGCAGCTTGAGCTGATCCTACTCAAAGTGGAAGGTTTTGTACTCCTATATTCCCTGAAGGAAAGACATAAAACCAGAAAGAATCCAGTACATTTTTTCCCTATTAACTATTTCGGTGACTGACACTGTTAACGCCTATCATTTGCAGGCTGTCTGCCCGAGATCACTAAAAGAATATTTGCTCGGCTATGAGCCGTTAAATGAAGATGGGAAGGTTTTGCAGCGGCAGGCAATAAATCCTTCCCCCTTTCTCAGGTTTACAGTAACGATCCGGCTGTTTCCACAGAGCCTCCCAGTCAGGCACTCAGACGGTCCCAGCTGGGATGTTAAGGGCTTGCCGCCTGCTCCATTGATTAACGTTAAAAAGACAAACAAGGGCCTGCCGCAAACTTCAGATTCACGAGGTTAAGCAGACGTTGACTAGCTGCGCACGGCTCGCTGCGAGGGGTCGGAAGAGGGGTGACCGGTTTCAACTCAAATGCCTGTTCCTATTGACCCACATACTGAGCCAATGGGCCAGCTAGTTTGTGTTTTCCATTAGTGGGAATCTTGCTGATGTGAAGAGTGTCGAGCATAAAACGTGTCAGCAAATTGACAATTACCAAATACTAAGTGCGCTACTTAGCTGAAGCACTAGTATCAATCCACATATGGCAATGGTGAATGAGTCTGCTGGTCAAATTAATGACTGTCTAGTTAAGTAATGACGTATCGGTCAAAAAAAAAGGGGGGGAACCATCTTTGAAAGATAAGGCGAGCAGCTCGTATATTCCTCGACCCCCCCCCCATCCCCTGAGATGAAGCCCCAGTGAGCTTGGGAGGAATGGCAGTCGGAAAGGTCTTGCCCTGCTGTCAGGCTGGTGCCACTCTCATCGATCATCATCACACCCCCCCACACAGAGCATGGAGCCCCCCCCCCACAGAGTGCCCATCTCAAATAAACAGCCCCTCAGCTGTCTGCATCTGGAACCAAGTGGGGAACATTCCTAGGTCTGTGGTGGCCTTGTCTGAAGTGGAAAAAGCCCACCTCCCTGTTCCTTTCCCACCCCTCATCCAAGCAGGGAGTGAAATTCAGCTGATGCTGTATTTCAAGAGGAACAGGGTCATGTCCAACCATGGGCCAAAATCCAGCTGACAGAGTGCATCATGAGTAACAGGGTTGTGTCCCTTCATGGGCCAAAAAGCAACTGACAAGTTGTGTCATGAGGGACAGGGTCACGTCCAACCAAAGGCCAAAATCCAGCCGACGCAGTGCATCATGAGGAACAGGGTCGCATCCCATCAAGAGACAAAAAACAGCTGCCACAATGTGTCATGAGGGTCAGGGTCACATCCCATCAAGGACCAATAACCAGCTAATACAGTGGGTCATGAGGGTCAGGGTCACATCCAATGATGGGCCAAAAACCAGTTGACACAGTGTATCAGAAGAAACAGGGTTGCATCGCATCACGGGCCAAATGCCAGCTGACACAGTGTGTTATGAGGTACTAGTTCGTGTCACATCACAGGCCAAAAACCAGCCCACAGATTGCAAAATAAGGAATACAGTTCAGTCCATCCATGGACATAAAACCAGCTGACACATTGCCTATCAAAAAGAATATGCTTAAGTCAACAGAAGAGCAGGACTCAATCCAATCCCAGAAAGGAACGCAGTCTACGTAATATGCAATGTGGGCCACCATTCAATCCAACCTCCCAATGAAAATCAACTTAAAGAGTGGATTAGGATAAGGATAGGGCTGTTTTCCATGGAAAGAGCTACTGACAAGCATGATATGATACAATGTACAGACTACGGTGATTCCTAGACTGGAAAACACTCTTTGAAAGTCACATGTTTTGTGTGGGGTATTTTGCCTTCTGATTAATTAATGGGACAGTGCTTTAGGGTGGCAACTTTAATAAAACTGCCATTATATTGCTTTCCCCTATAGTTTTAATATGTAGTTATGTGCAGCAAATGAATCTTTGTTTTTCGGGTTGCTGCAATGTAATTGTATTTCTTTTATAAAGTGTGGGATGATGGGATTAACACAGATTTCCCCAGATGTTTGCTGTGGAGCATCAGGAGCATGGTGGGCAGGTGCAGAAAATATAACTGTCTGTATTCATGAAACAACCATCAACAGCATCATATTTGGTTATACCTTTTTAGGTGTAACTTTGGCTGTGAAAGACGTTTTAAAAGAAGTCCTATATTAAATCATCGCTATCTTCCAATTGTGATATTTGCAAGGATTATTATTATCTTCCATTCTGGCTTTTTACACCATTTGCATCCTGAGTTTCTGAAAACAAGCAGTAATCAGCCGCCAGTTGAATCAGGGGTATAGGAAATGTAGTACTGGAAAGCATACAGTGATATGGACAGCCAGTCTCACACAGACGAACATTACAAGAACTGATAGGGTCACTGATAGAGATGCATCGACTGTATCGGCCAACTATCGGTATCGGCCGATGGTTAAAAATGAGGTTATAATTACCCCCGATAATTCCCTTTAAAATGGTGACCCATATTGCTTTGTACACCTGCGTCATAAACAGTTAGAAAAAAGTCTGCTGTGTGGAATAATTTGCATTAATGAAAACAATGTGTTTTTTGCAAACATTGCTCTGCTAAAATTTCATGAGGAGGATCTACTAATAAATATTTAAATAAAACTAATTTGATTACTCACCTTAAACCGAGGCAGTGAAGAGTATGAAGGGTTTCTGAAAAACAAATCCGTTCCAATATAGAAGGATGCAGTACTGCCAAATGACCACAGTCCATCAGTAATGCAAGAGTTTGATTGCAAAAGAAAATTTCAGTCTCTTAGGTTTATCACACTTCATTATCATCCCTTCTTTGTTATAAATGTAATAAATACACCTCTGGAAAAAATTAAGAGAACAAAGCAACACTTGTTGTTTCACTCATTTCACAGTTCATGGAAATGTGTCTGTCTAAAATATTTTTTTTGCAAACTCCAGCCTGGCTCTTCCCTGCTTCTCATTGATGAAGGGCTTCTTCCTTGCTTTATGGGTCTTTAAGGGCTTCTGGGAGTCCTAGCAGTCCTAACTGTTCTAGCAATGCACTACACGCCACTTAATGTTTCCCATTCTTATTAAAGGTTACTTGGAGTCATCCTCCGATTCATGAGAAACTGTCGAAAAAGTTAACGGTCACCTCCGGCATTACAATGTCACTTCTGCCCTCTACCTGGCTGGTTTCTGGTTGTTCCCAGTGTCTCGTGTTTCACTTTGTTCTTGTGTACTGCCGTTTTACAAACTTTGGACTTAGAAGCAGCCTGCTGCTCAGTGTAGCCTTCTGCCAGCAGAACTAGGATCAATCAGAGTGTCTCAATTTTTTCCAGAGCTTATAAGATACATACATAGGATCTTATACATAACATATAGTGTCCTGGGACTGTTGTTGTTCGCTGTTGCCGGAGTTGGTGTTCTCATAGCGAAAAAATATATATATACTTTTTCATACTTCTGAAATGGGTGGCATGGTGGTGCAGTGGTTAGTTCTCGTACCTCTGGGATCTGGGTTCAAGTCCTTTCCTGGGTTCCATGTGTGTGGAGTTTGCATGTTTTCCCCATGTTGTTGTGGGGTTTCCTCTGGGTACTCCAGTTTCCCCCCACAGTCCAAAGACATGCTGAGGCTTATTGGCATTACTCAAATTGCCCATAGGTGTGAATGGCGTGTTTGATTGTGCCCTGTGATGGGCTGGTTCCCCACCCATGCCCATGGCTTCCAGAATAGGCTCCGGACCCCCCATGACCCAGAAGGATGAGTGGTTTGGAAAGTGAATGAGGAATGTTATTAAACTATTTTTTAAATTCATTTGGGTAGAGTATCCCTTTAATCTTACTTAAGCAGGACCTCCCAAGCAATCGGCATTGGTACCGGTGTCAGTTTTCTAAATAATCAGTATCGGCCAATAATTTCTTTACCAGTGCATGATTAGTCACTGACGGTCTGGAATAGGGAACATGGAAGATAGAGGAGGAAACCATCCATGAGGAATTCCCACAAGGTACTGACACTGCGAGATTACAACAACATTCACCAGAACAGCCAATAACACCAACAGACAGTGTAACAGACAGTGTATATTTGTATCCTGAAAATATATGAAACCAGGTTCTAAGAGTCACCTGAGTTATCATAAGTTCCACTAAGGACTTGACTCAAAAGTAAGGGGCATAAATGCTGAATTACACATAGTTTAGGACAGTGTTTCTCAACTCAGTTCAAGGACCCCCAGCAGTCCACATTTTTGATCCCTCTGGGAGAGAGCTCCCAGCTGGGAGGGAGCAAAAATGTGGATTGTGTGGCAGGAAGCTGGGAGGAAGTAAAAATGTGGACCTTCTGGGGGTCCCCAAAGACCAGACTGAGAACCACTGGTTTAAGAAACCCACTGAAGAACACTGCCACAGCTGACATGTATGTCAGAAAATCAGAGTCAGACGTGAGCTTGAGTCCAACTTGACTTAATCCCCATGGACATCAGTCAACACCAAGCCAGCCTTAACGGAAGAATATGAGCCAGGCAGACCCCAAAACTGAAGTTTCTTCACTGTGTTAGCAGAGCAAGCTCCTGAAAGTTCAGTGTTTTTCTTGATTGAGGCTAAATGTCAGCCAATGCAATGGTCCCCTGTGAGGGAAGATCTGTCGAGCTCAAAAAGTACACAACAGTGTAGCAGGGCCAGCAGGAGACCTGCAGAACCAACATCAAGCCCTAATCAGAATCTAGGAATAATATCACCTATCTCTGAGTCAATTTCAATCACTTATGCTTCAATTGCATTGAGCATGCTGTAAATGCAAATCATGGCACGCAACTGACAAAGCAGTAGCTTATTTTTTCCAAAGGCGTAGATATCAAGGGCACTGCATTTGTTAAGCTTCCATAGAGAAGTCTCTGATTCAGGGAACACTACGTGTGCAATACTCTTTCAGATACTCAATTACTCAAGCACATCTGCAAAACGTCAAGTGACTTCAGGTATCCTCTCAAAAGGCTATTTCATTCATAATTAATCTAGTCTGGTTAAACTGTTAAGCAGTGGACCCACGCAACCAAAACTATATCCTTGACTTTAAAAAGAATGGCAGACTTCTGTGCACGAGTACAGTGGGCTCTAAAACAGTATAGAGGGAATTCTTGCTGAAACATTCATTATTACTGACATGAAATTATGGTATTATCAGCCATATTGGCATCTTAGCTGCGATGTGAGTACTGTCACCCCAGTATCCACTGCTCCTTGTGCTTTAGTGTAAAAACACTCAAGGTGGAGGATCTGTGCGATTGAATATGAACCTGAAATGCAATATTCCTTTTGCATTATGTCCCTAATAAAAAAGCAGAATTTCCACTACAGGACCTACTGAATCTCCCCCAGAAATGGAATCTCTCTTCGAAAACCAAACTTGGGACAGCATTTTGAACTTTTCAATGTATGTGGACGATGCCTTCGGCTGAAGATGCCACATAAGAAAAGGTGCAAGCGATTCCCCCAAGCGCCGAGCGCCTGTTTGTGGACAGGGGACAGAATGCAGGGCACTTTAAGGAGGTTGCGAGGAACGTGAAGGACGTGTTGCCTTGTAAGCACAGGAGCACACAAGCCTCGACTCTGATAGTGCAGCCTGGTCCAGCAGTGAGATGAGCGATCTGCTCCACAGAGCCGGGGCTGTGACAGAGACGGGGAAAAGCCGATGCAGAACATGTCAGATAAAAGAAGAGACGTCTTTCGAAAAACCATCAGCCCTTCCTGATAACCCTGGGTGCAGACATATTAGTCACTAGACATGTATTATGTATGAAGGCACAAAATGTAATTCCTCAAATCATCCCTTCAAATCTGAAAACAATAAGCTCATTTAATACTGAAAGCATTCAGTAAAATACTCCATGTATATTTCCTGCATAGTATACACACAGCATACTGACCGGAGCATGCTTAGGATAGCAGAGGTCATTGGCAACCCTGATATCCAGAATCATTACAAGCAAATACAGTATATCAAGACGAAAAGCTCAATGAAACCTCCAATGAGATGAAAAGGCTTGTCCTAACGACCTGTGATAATTACCAGCTGTAAAATCAGGAGAACGCACATTCAGATTCTATTCTCGGAAATCTGAATTAGAAAATTAAAGGATTTAAGGCCGCATATGCACATATGGCTGAGAATTAGCGTACCGAGGTCCTCCTGATGGAATCTCAGCACGCAGGGATTTGCTCTGGGCTTGTGTCAACCAGAACCGTTAGGCCAATGTTTGCTCAAAGACATGCAGTTCCAAAGGAAGGAACCACAAGCACACAACACTGCAAAAAAAGAGGCAAATACCTCACATGAGTGTTTTTTTTTTTCGCCCCATAAGCCTTCAATATGGGATTTTCAGAATGGATTGCTGTACTTGGTTAAGATAAGATGGGATATAATCTAATGATTTAAAAAGGTATAATCCAGAGATCAGGAACATGGCATTAAGTGTGTCAATAAATCTAAATAATATAAATAAAAATGGCACTTTCTTCACAATAGTGCTGATGTCTGGTCTGCAGTTTGATACATACAGTATAGGCTGACAGCTGAGACCTCCCTGGTAATGAAAGTTTTACTTCACCAGATATACCTCACCCAGCTGACGGGGAATGAAGAAGCGATAGTTCTGCGAGGATTATTGCTGTATGACGTCGTCTTTTTTCCCATTGATAATACCAATTTACAAAGGTAAAGCTGTTTTACTTCACCGAAGCAACGTCATGCCTTTTGAAATCAATCCAATCTTCAACAAATTGGATTTTCACCCCTTTACAGGAATCCATTACAGTCATAATGTTCCCAGAGATGAAAACACAGAGCCGGGGCGGCTGCGCGGGACTGTCGACAGCGGCTGGCTTCGCCGTCGGCTCTGTGGAACGATGAGAGGTGCGAGGATCCCCACCTTTTACGCCGGTGATGCATGTGAAGCGGAGAGGGCGGCCCGTCAAACTGCTATCCACTTACTGCATCTCTATGTTGCAGCGACTGCACTCTGCTATAAGGCTGTAAAGGTATGAACCTTGCTGTTATCAGTCTATGAAGGTACCTGCTCTGTGTGGGGATTCATTCTGCAGGAGCAAATTTTATATACAATTATTTTAGGAGAGCAGAGGACCTAAAACAGGTAAATTTACAGGATTAAAAAAAAATCCTCCGCCCATCTTGAAAAACACAGCAATTGGAAACACTTAGCGTTTTACACTTGACAAAAACAAAATGAACTGCCCAGACTGGAAATACTGTAACGTCCTGGTCATATTCAAGCTAAAAAGGACAAAAGCTGCACAATGTTTTTTGTAGTACACAGACAATACATTTTAAGTGAAATATAAAATGTAAGCTTAGAGTTATACAGTTATCTTTCCTGCACAGCAACAGACACCTGTCACGACACAGCTGAAGATCCATCGCAGGGGCCTCTCAGTCACGGCACATACAAGCGTGCATGTGAGTGGAAACATAAAAAAACAACAAGCACAGCTTAACTCTTTCACAAAAGAGCCGGCAAATAATGCACCATTTCTCCAGTGCAGTGCTAAGCCTGGACTCACTCCACCTTTCCTGGCTGCTGTACCCTCTGTGCCAAGCGCAGGAGCACGATGCGGATTCACAGTGATGAAGAACCGTCTGCCGCAGAACGTGTCTCTCAATAACTGTCACAGCCGTCTCACTGTGGCGTCTGGAGCCTCCCATATGGCTCCCTGCCTTCTAATATCTTCATTATCAGGGTGTAGAGATGCACGCAAATCATATTTCAGTCTGAAGTTGGGTTTGGTTACTGTATTGGACAGCAGTGCCCGAGTGGCTAATCGGGAGAATCCCCACTTACTTGCCTGGGCATTTGGCTGGTGATGAAGGTCGGGAAATGCAAAGTTTATCTTAACGCCATAGCTTTCTCAAACCCCTCGAATAAGTTTATGGTCTGGAGTGTGACATTCCCGCCCTGCAGGACAGTGAGCATTAATAAGGTTGCCGCCTGCCACACGCGCGTCTTCAGTTATGAGTCCGACGGAGAGACCGCACCCAGATGTCAAGCAGGTTGTTGAACCCACCATCTGGACACCACAAAGAGAAACAGGTTGAGTGGATAGAGGCCTCCATGTGTAACTCATCCCAGACCAAGCACGTCTGCAGCATCCCAAATACTTATTCATGCACCCAGTTCATATGTAGGTCTATTTCAATAAAAGCTCCAATGCACGGAAAAAAATCACGTAAATATCATATCAAATTTACACATGCTTCAAACATATAATGAGGCTGTTATTCTTCACTTAAAATTATCATCTGTCTTCCAGGCTGGTTGGAATATTTCAGTTCAGAGCAATCATGCAAATCCCTGCTGGCGGCACAATTCTGTCTCTGACATCTCTCTAAATCCAGCAAAACTAAATAACCAGAAGGACCATGTGTGAGGTAGAGCCCCGAAAAGGTGCTCAAAATAACCATGTCTCAATGAGAGAGAAACTGAGACCAGCCCAGGCTGCGATGGTTTTGATCCCCAAAGCAGAAATCAGGAGCCACTTCTGACAAAACTCAGTGAGACAGCTCTTAGTGTGGTACGGAGGTAAAGGAGGCAGGTGGCGTCTGAGATTTCCTTAACGTCATTCACGAACAAATAAACATGCATTCACTTCTTTTAATATGGGCTTGTAAGCCAGAGACACATTGTACCATTCTAACAATATTTGCATCACCATGACATCATGGCAGCTCAGACTTTGATCATATCATATCATATCATATCATATCACATCATATCATATCATAATTACACCTAAAGAAAAAAAAAACAATCCTCCATGTTCTAAAACAGCATACCCAGTAAAGATTCACGGTGTGAAATCCCAAATGTTTTGGTCTTATTAACATGGTAAAGGTGGTCAATTCGGCGATCTCCACTGCATGTTTTCCGCTGTGGCTAAATACCCCAGGTTCATTATTCTTACCGCCCAGCCCATCAGCTTCCCAAGCTGCAGCAACTGCTGAAAGGCATCGGTCTAGAACTTTCTAATAGTCAGTAACCACACAACACCCGCCTCCCTGCTAAAAGGGCATGAAATTTCAAGCAGGAGATTCACCAAACCCTCCAGCAGCAGATCATAAACTTTAGCAAGGTGTGCCTATTCTTTAAATGCAGTAAGTGTTTATAGCAGTTTACAGGGAATTGTTCGACAGCCCTGCTGTAACAGCAAGTGTACTACAAAGAACAGAAATGGGGACAAACATGGAGACTTTACCTTGGCAGGAGAATGTGCGCTCCTCATAGCCGATATCGCACAGGCACTGCCCAATCGGCACCAGCCACTCCCCCTCGGTGCTGCAGTACATCTTGGGAGTCTCCTCCTCCTTGGAGTTATTCACACAGGATCCTTGCACCTCCACCAGTGACTGGGAGTCTGTGGGTACCGTGTCGGGGAAGACAGCCAGGTTCCTAACCATTGTGGGGCATTTTTTGAAGTATACTCGCACTGACACCAAGGCCACACAGGCTCCCAGGTCCTGGAAGGCCAGGTAGAAGCCCTTCCTGGTGATGGGTCCCACCTCCCGCACCTCTGTGTTGAGCTTGAGGATGCGGTCGCCCAGGTCCGTTTGCGTGAAGCTCTCGTCAGCTGCGATGGTGTCAATTTTGGAAAACTGGTGCTCCCTAAACTTGGCCCCCTGATCCTCATCTGTCTCCAGGTAGTAGAGGTTGAAGGTCTCCTTACAGGTGCCCAGGACCAGGGGGATGCTGTTACAGTCCCTCAAGGTGAACTTGAGCTCCACATAGATTTTCTGGGCTGAGTTTCGTGGGATCCATGTGGTCCTCAGCCAGTTGTTCTGGTTATACTCCATGATGTTGCACACCTGGAAGGTGTGGATGGGTGTGTAATGCTCATCAACCCCACTGATCTCTTCCCACTGGGACCAAAAAGAGAAACATTTATTCATCCAGTCATTTGCAGCTTCCTAAGGATGTGACAATGTATTGTATAGACACCAAAGTACGAAATATTATTGATGAATCAGATCATTATTTACAGAGTACAATTTGATCCTGCTGATCCATAAAATGCAGGGATTTTGGGAAATGTGACAAGCTTTGATTTCATTTCAAGAAAAGAGATATTTTTTAATACACAGTGATTTTCCAAAAGCATGACATGCAAAATTAAGACATTTTAGCTGCAGCCATCCGGGAAAAATCTTGTTATTTTTTAGAGATATTGCTTTTTTTTATTATTTTTTGTAACCTTCACTGTGACTCTTTTGAAAATGCACTAATCAGCAGCTTTGCCACACATAAGGTTACATAGTTAGAAGATAGATCCATATGAGGCAGCAGTGGCTCTGCAGTCAATGTCATCAGAGAGATTTTGGGTTATAAATATGCCCCTAAAACTCGATGATGTAAACAACTGCACTCTTGTTTTTCAGTGAACAGCTCTGGACTCCAGCCTCCGGAATTCCTGCAGCAAATAAAAGCGGTGAAGGGATCTCAGTCTCTCCCTATTCAATGTGCCATGTCGACATATATACAAATCTGCTTGTTTGGATGTAATTTCAGGATAATTAAACACCCAGCGAAGAGGCCTCTTTCTGAACTGGCAAGATTCTTCTATCTCTGTTCCATAAAAAATGTCAGCAGTTTGCAATAACAACCAGAAACAACCATGGCACCTGATTCAGATGATCATCACGAAATGTAATTATTCTTAATAATCCATCATTGTGTGTTTATAGATAAAAAGGAGAAGCAGAATTAGCTGAGGTTAGTAACTAGAGCAGCCGGTCTAACAGACTACATATTTTCAAAATGATTCCTTTGTTATTAATACTTTCCGTAAGCAGTCCGTGGTGAACCTGAATTTCCTGCACATCCATCACGCTTTCCAGCACTTCTCACACAGCATAATTTCTGAGTGATTTTTCAATGCTATTGAGGATCTCCCGAGTGAGATGTAGCGGTGGATTTCTCAGAAGCACCACACAGAGCTAGCGAAATGGAGAAGCCTTCCGAGTCTCCCCTGATCGACATCACATTCCCCATGCCTAAACTCCCCTTCACACGCAAAGGGACTGCCTGGGAGCAGGAAAAACCGACAGCACGGCGCTACATGGGCCAGACGACAGACCCGAGCCTCTCCTACAGCAAGTCGTATATTGTATGTCACACCGCCGATGGAAATGATGTGGTCATAGAGACAAAGGAGGGTCTCTTTAAGGTCCCCGGACCAGTGTTACCATCAACAGCTCCAGCAGCGGGGGGTGACATCTCCAGCAGAAAGCTCCTTTGCACATCTAAGGCTCCATGGCTCAATGTGCGTGTTTTTTCCCCCCTTTGTATTTTCGAATAAAGTGGGTCACTATTTTCCACCCTTGGATAGGACCCAGCAGTTGGGGCGAAAAGCAATTTTGCTGAAAAGTGATTCTAATTTTCCCATAAGAATGAACAGAAAACCACTTGGAGGAAGACCAAGTCTCACAATGTCATTCGCATATTCCTGTACTTTTTTTTATTTGTTTGCCCCAATTACATATGGAAACTGTTTTGAAAATATTAACATTAAATAAATAAATACATGTCACAAAAAATCTGGTTTTGACACTAAGCATAGACTGGTGCTATCCTAGAACTGGTTATGGCTTGCAGTCGTGCGACAAAGAGACATTAAACCCCATTTAAAGGGAAAATGCTCATGCGCTGCTACAGATTTTCACTCTATGACCTTGATTTTTTTATAATGTAGCATCCCTTTTCCAGGCTCCATCACTGGAAGAATTAAAATATCGACCAATAAAATAAAATGGTGAAGAGGTACAGGCACAGAGAAACACCAGTTATTTTGTAGAATGCGACACCGATACACAATGCTGACATTTAAGATTTAATTCAGTTAAATATACAATGTAGCACAGCAACCATCGCTAAGTCTAGATATTTAAGTGCAAGTTACATTGATAAATTACTAATACGGCATAATCAATGAGAGATTATTTTCTCCGTCTGTGGCAATGCTGGGGTAAGGTCAGAATTAGTGAATTTAAAAAAAAGTGTGCTTTGGCACTTGGGAGATTACAATAGGGCCGATAATGTGATTTGGTGAATATCAGCACAATGGTGACCCCTGTATCGTTTTACAGCCGTAATTTCCCAAGCCAATGGAAAGCTGCACGCATGCGAACACTGAAATTAGCATTTTGGCAAGCGCTGCTGTCTCCTCATGTACACTTAACGAGAAACCAGGCCAACTAGTAAACACTTTCAGAAAGAAGCCCTTTGGTGAAAGTAGACAATCACAAGAAATGACTGCGCTTTAGAGATATATGCAATGTAAGAATAATCTCTCTCAGAGTCATATTACAGAAAAATAAGTTATATTAATAACATCCTGAGGCTGCATTACGTAAATGAAAGTCGAACAATGTGTTTAGTGTTCATAAGCATTCTCTGCACCGAAATCCAATCTGGTAACTGCTAGGATGAATTTGTTGTCACCTGATGGAATGATTAAAACGTGTGTGTGTGCAGGGGGTGATGCACTAGTGTAACATAGCAGGAATTTATCTGTCTGGGGGAATCTGAATTGAGCTGGGCTGAATATCAAGGCCAGATACAGTCATGCTACAGAGGAAGGCACTGAATCGCATGTGGAGCTGAGACAGTAGGATTGTGGTCAAAGTGAAAAATTATGCTCTACAATGACAAAATCAGAACCACACATTCTTAGTCCCATCTATCATTCCCAAGCAATAATCCTTGTTTATAATGGCCTTTCCTTTGGAGCTGGATTGGTTTTCGCTAATTTAATGCTTTTATAGAACAGACACTCCTCTGCATCTTAAACCTGCACACCGAATCGTGGGACATTTTTCAGAGTTGCTTCTTCCAGAATCCAGTATGCTGGTTCACTGTCTTATTCCATCTGCAAAAACAAAATCTGAGATTTCCTGCTAACGGCTCTCTCAGGATTAAACAATGTCAATGGATCTGAAACGGGACGCTGTTTTCTGCGAGATGATGATGTTGGTCAGTATTTCAAATTTACAATGAAATGGAAAAAAGTATCACAGGGTTAGATTTGAAATGCTTAATATATTTTAAACATGTTCTATTATCTTCATATAAATTATGTGACCCAGACCAGGATAAGTGGTTAGAAGTTTCTTTTAGACGGTGGCTGAAAGTGATGACTGTTCATACAGAAAGCGTTTGTAATACGTTAGTGTTTGATGTGTCCTGTAACATGTCTGTGGGTTTGGTTCCCATGTATGGGTTTGCATACACAGCTCTTGTTGAGGGGGAATGAAGGAGAGAAAAAGAGGGAGAGAGAGAGAGAGGGAGAGAGAGAAAGAGAGAGGGGGGGGGGGGAGAGGGAGAGAAAGAGAGAGCTTTCAGAACCGTGACGAGAGTTGAGCTGATTGTCCAAAGCTGTTTCGGTAGATAAATAAAAATAAGTTAATTTTAATCCACTGTAACTGCTTTTTATCCATGCCTCTGGAGACCCAAGAGAGTTTTGTTACCAACAAAATACTAAAGTTACATTATCTTCTGTTAATACAGAAGGATGGATGAATGAGTTCCATCCATTTCAAGGAAATCTAAAGAAGTATCTAACTGTAATGAAAGCGGGAAGTTGGAAGGTGCATCAGATGGTCCATTCAAGCTGCAAGCAAATTGCATTACTGTCAAAAAAAAGATGGATGAAAAAAGTTACTTGGGCAGTAAAGTAAAACCATTTCCAAGGGGGGGGTCAAATGAGGTCATGCATTGCTGTCTTCACTGTTAATTTAGCTAAAGGCTAATCGACTCACACACTCTTCCACTTCATTTATACATATATTTCATAATCAACACTTCCTTAATTTTCCAGAGAGCCCAAACTTAGTGCCATATTGTGCTGGTACACAATGGCCGCTGTTAGACCTTCAAGCCAAGTATGGAGGCACTAGCATCCATCGAGTTCGCACCACTCACACAGGGCGGAGCCCAACTCCCAGTCGTCACGTTCCAATTATCTCATAATCTCCAGCTCTTTGGGCCGCTCCCTGGAAATGGGAAAGAGCACGAGGCTGCCTGCTGGGACAGGCGGGGCGTGTGTGCCTATGTGCGAGCTTCATGGTGCATATTCAGGGACCGAACGGAGCTCAGTGTGACTATGAGGGGGGCGGGGAGTACGGGGGAGCGGGATAATGAATCCCAGGCTGAGCCCCACTGCCGTTCGGAGAGGCTGCAATACACAGCGCTGTGTGCTTTAAAACGCTGTCGGCACAGGGTACATTCATACTTCCAGCAGTTATGGCAGCACTGCGGCGACAGGACCATGCAGGCAGCCTCCAGCGCTTCATTCGCTTCGAACGGTGCGATTAGTGCTCACGTGCAGGGCCAGCCTGGCTAACGCAGCTGGGATGTCAGGGTAAAATGCTTACTGGACAATGGGGGGTGTGGTTAGTCACAAGTGATTATTAGTAATTTATCTCAGGAGGGTTTGATGTCTTGCCCCCACCCACCTTGACGAAGAACAGATGAGTTTAACAGGGTCAGGATTAATGATTTGTTTTACTTTCATTGACAGATTCAGGGGGACCATTTTCGCTCTGCTTAAGATACCGTAATTTGTATACAGGCTATAGGTATATATTAAGTTATATACCCATAATGCTGAAATAGCCTAAAGGTGGTATGAGGACTCGGTGGGTATCACTGTCACCTCCAGCAGTGGGGGGTTTCAGTCCCGCCTCCGCTCTTATGTGCGGGGTTTGCATGATCTCCCAGTGTGGCTTGGGTTTCCTCCAGGGGCTCCAGTTTTCGCACACAATCCACAGACAGAAAGATAGTTAGGGTAAGTGGTGTCTCATGCAGCATGCATATAGGCCCCAGCAATATATAGGCTTCCTGTTCTGGCTGTACTCCTGCTGTGTGTCCTATGCTACTGAGATAGGCTCCAGGCACCCCCCCGAACCAAATCTGAAGTGCTTGGAAGATGGATGGATGGATGGATGGAAAAATAGCATAATAGCACTATATTAAAATAATTTATATAGTATATATCCCCTTTCATAACAAAGTAAATAATTAAAATAACTGGAGATTTTGTTTATAGATCCTAGAACTATAAACTCAGTAAAGGTAACCCAGAACAAATTGGTGTGTTACCATAAGCAAGTGCCAATGGGTAATTTTAACACTTCATAAAATGTAATAATGATTTATAGCTAGGGTAAGTGCAGGAAAAATGTTTCCGGTAAAATAAACACTTCCATTCAGAAAACCATTACGTTACATGTCTATGGGAAATGGGAAATTAATGAAAATGTGTTTGGGGATTATCCATGATGGATAATGATAATAAATCATTAATATTTTATTTATTTCCAATTTTACATTTCTTACATTATTTTCTCCTGTTATTGTCCCAGTTATTTGTGATTAGTGATTTTATTACATTGACGCGTCGAGCGTGAGGCCAGAAGATGTGATGCTCTCGCGACTGCTAAGAGGCGGAGACTTCGAGGAAGTCGGGCCGGCGCAGAGATGCCCGCAAGGCTGAGCGAGCATGCACCCCCCCAGAAGGGGGGGTCATTTGGCAGCTCTGTGATACACTCACCCCATGAGACGGGTAGGAAATCCATCCAAGTTCCCCTTGACTTGCTTTTGAATCTAGCAGGTTAACTGTGGAAGGAAAAAAACAAGTCTGAATAAATCGGAGCCGCTGGTTCCTGTACATATTCTGTCCGATTAAGCAACCATGCATAAACAAAGTGCCTCTTCTTTCTGTTAGTAAAACAGGAAAATTCTAATAAGGAATTATGCAAGAACACAGCCCTATGCTAATTTGGTCATAGTGCGAGCCACCAACAATAGCTATTTAGGCATGTCTAGCTACTGACAGCTGGTTCAGAAATGGATACATCTGATGGAATATCCACTTCATGTTTGGAAACAACAGGACAGAGCAGTCAGAATGCACTATTAGCGCTTTTACTTCACTGTAGAACACGGATCGCATCTGAACTTTGAGCCAGTAACTGCAGGCCCAGTAACTGCAGACCCAGTAACTGCAGGCCCAGTAACTGCAGACCCAGTAACTGCAGGCCAATCTAATTTCCATTCCTTATAGAGCAACCGGTGTTGCATGGAAGCACACTATGTTTCTGCATTTCTGGTATTGATTCATCTCTGATTTTAGAGCTGGACTAATCAGTTCCAATGGCTCATTTGTGAGTTTCATCACCATATGAATTATATATTAAACAAAGACCTTATCTGGATGTCCTGCTTGTGCTCAGTGCAGTGAGATGTTTATTTGCTACAGGATGCAGCTCCCATTCATGCCAAGCTCAAGCAGAAATATGTACTTTGACAGGGTCCTAAGTTTCCACTTCACGTCCACCTGGCCAGGGTACATAGCTCACTTTGTCACCTGCCAGGGGTACATAGCTCACTTTGTCACCTGCCCGGGGTACATAGCTCACTTTGTCACCTGCCAGGGGTACATAGCTCACTTTGTCACCTGCCCGAGGTACATAGCTCACTTTGTCACCAGCCCGGGGTACATAGCTCACTTTGTCACCTGCCTGGGGTACACAAGCTGACTTTGTCAAACGCACTCTGGGTGACAGTATGCTTCATTTGGCTTCCCGAGCCCTTTGGCTTGTACATACCTCAGTGTTTGTAATTAGAACACGCCGTTATCAACATTACAGCACGTTGCTTCCATAGTTAGACTCTCTATTCCTCTAACATATCTTTTTTATATTTCAGGATTTAAATTTATCTTTCAGGATTAAACTGTAAATGATCAACAAATATTTTTTCTTGAGCAAAATCTATTAATTAAAGATTAGCTATAATTAAAATTTCTGACTGGTGTGAGGTGGTGTTTACACCTGCCCCCCTACCCCCCACCAACAGAATCTGAGAGCAGAAGACGGGAATCTGAGAGCAGAACACGTGACGGCTCTATCGGCAGGATAAAACACCCAACTAGCTGCAGGGTGGGGGGGGGGCGGGGGGGGTTCACAGCCGACACGCTAACTCCTCCACAGCAAAGACGTTGAGGCCCTCACTTTATAAACTGCCCATTCTGCATGACTCCCAGATTTTTAATATAAACCTAACTGGGCAGTAACGGTATCCTTAAGAGACAGAACCATCGATGCGCATGAAAGAAAATTCCAGAAGCATCTGTCCCACTGGCAAATCACCCCTATACCACAGGCTCCTGTTACATTACACTTGTGATTCCAGCACATATTGGGACAGCAGGCAGCAGCACAAACAGCAGGGTGATAGGAACGGCTTTGCAACCATACGTTATATATTCAATATTTACAATTATACACAGCGGTCATTCTACTCCTGTGAGCAGAAATGAAGGCCATCTGAAGCAGAAGCGCAGAGCTCTCCTTAAAGCACCGCAGCCATTGTCAGAGGAAGCGGCAGCAATATCACAGTGAGGTTATGCTGAGTTCATTCCCGCAAGAGGAGAATGCAGAGATGTCATTGTCAGCTGGTTTTATTTTATCTCACAAACACACCTTTGAGAGAAGGGAGATTATTCACAGTGTGTCACTGAGCAAAAGAAACACAGATCTGCTCCCGACAGCCTCACTGACCGCACTCTGGTCTTGCCCCCCCCATTGCCAGGCGCAAACGAGTCTGGTCCCGCCCCCCCCCATCGTCAGGCGCGGGGCTCCATAGACAAACAAGCTTCCACTTTAACAGCCATTAACAAACAGACACCATAAGGAAACCCTGTGTCCCTAATCTAAGAGGATGTGGAAGTCATTTGTGACACTATGGGCCAACAGTAGTAAACAAGAGATTTAATAACTTAAAACCATAAATAAAATGTGTTTCCTTTCAGAATGCAATAATTATACAATTTTTAAACTAATGTAAAAAAGTATGAAAGGCAGTTTATAATACAAGGCAATACGACATAAATAGTAGTTGCCAGATGCCTTTAAAATAACTTTAACAACTTAAAAATAATTATGGAGGTTGTTGGTTGTGGAAGTCACATCTGGTAATAATCACAGTTACTGTAACTGTCTGTAGTTACTGAAAAATATTGACTACATTACAAAAATTAGAAGTCAGTGTTACCACTAGGGGATTACCATATTTTCATCAATGTTAATAAAGTTGAATATTTTGAGAAGTTCTAGTTTTTCTTGACATACATATAGAGGTAGAGTACTATTTTAACATCACTTTTACACATTCCCCAAATTGAAATTAATGTGACTTAACAAAATTCAAACATTCCTTATTATTATTATTATTATTATTATTATTATTATTATTATTATTATTATTATTATAGTAATAATAATAATTGAAGGCTAGTCAAAATTTACATGTCAATAGTTTTTGGCTGTTTGATATTTTATATATTATATATATGTATATATTTCCCTACCGTTTCAAATAAAATCTATTTTCTATGACAGTAATATTATGTTACCATCTTAAAAACACTAATTTTCTTTTATGAAGGTTACATACACCACAGACATCAATTTTAACCCATTTTAAACCTTTCAAAAATGTCACGATCTAATATCTGGCAGTGTTTAGAAAAGTAGTATAT
>JAODJW010000097.1:1282439-1296071 GCA_026777045.1 Hyperopisus bebe
ATTTACTCGATACAAAGAAGGGTAAACATTAAATTACCTGGAGTGTTTAGAAAAGCTTGATTAAGACCATGATTAAATTTGAAACATGTGACACAGACTGTGGTAAATACTGGAATCCAAGGGGTTGTCACAACACGTCATGTAATTAGAACAGATCCAATCTCCCTCAAATGAAACAGCGATTCTGCTTGCGTGCTGTGAGGGATTCAGCCGAGTCCCGTTTTGTCCTTTGCCTCTTTTGAAATGCTTGAGATGTTTCAGTCCACCTTACATTACAACATCAACAACCATAGCAAGGCTATTTTTAAAACGAACACGTGTAAACACATTTGAAGGGCTCCGGAAAGGTGCCGCAGCTCTCATAACACTTTCCTCCAAGCACGGTGCTGATTCTGTGGAGTGCACCACCACAAAAACACCTCCGGCATAAAAACTAAAGAAACAATCATGTTCACCCAACAGCAATGTTTCTTAAATATCCATAGCCCGTAATCAGCCCCACTCCAAATAACAGGGGGGTTTACAATGCAGACTGAGACCTGTATCCCAAAATCTGCACTGTTTTTTGGGTTTTAAAGAGCATTGTGCATTGTGTTCATCAGTGAAGTGTGCAGTAAGGAAAAAGAGAAATGTTCATGGTACAGAAGAAAAAACTGTCTCCCTTTTTAAATTTACCTCACCAGTATTATTTCTGAAAAGCTGGGGGGGGTCTTGATTACCCTTATCAGAAATGTCTTGGCCCAATGCCTTTGCAGTCACATGACAGTCAGGTAAGAATCTCTCTCTCTCTCTCTCTCTCGCGCACACAAACACACACACACATATGTTTATTTTTCATTTATTTTGGCTGACAAAAAAGAAATGCACTTTAAATTTAAACTCAATAAAATAAAAATTAAAAAATCTGAATAAGAGTTCATTGCCACACAACCAACATAGGTAGGTGGATATTTTTGCTGACACAGCTTGTTACTGTGGGGAGACACCAAGACAACAAGCAACTAACAATTAGGGCATAACAGACAGATATTAAATACAAGGCAGGATACACAGCAGAAAGACGTAAATAGGCATGTTGTAAAAATAGTACCTTGTGCAGACTCAAATAGTACTCTATGATTTAAGCTTCTTAATATAGTGATCTCTGTCTTCATTTTAGATAAATGTTACTTTCAGATAATCTGTCTGCATCCATTTCAGTTTAAGCCATCCTAATATAATTGTAACTGATTACTGATTGCGGCAATTTCCCAGATGTTTACCTTTGTTAAAACTTTTGACATAATTTGTTACTTATATTGAGAAATATTACTATTATGTTAACAAGACTATATAGTAACTATATTGCACATTATAGATTGGCTTAAAGTATTCAGGTCACTTTGAGAGGAACCATAAATCTGTAAGTGATTCCTGCAGAAAAGCACCAATACTATTTGGAAGAATCAGGGGAGAGTCATTTGACAGGAAATCACTGTACGGCCCACAAATTATAACTGTTTTAGGACTATAAAACTTTTATGTGGTTACCTCTTAATTAAGGATATAAATCACATCCAAAAATGCAATCAGAAAAATAAAATGTAAGCTAATTAAATCCAGGATAATTAATTGTTTTCAGTTGCCATTTCTCTTTCATTATGCGACTGTAGCGCTGGGAAGGCCTGCGTTTTGCACACTGACTCACTCTCTGTGGTAGGATCCTGCATTTTTGTACAGGACAAGAATTAGATGCCTAGTCCTTAGAGCTAATGTCCACTGCTACCAAATTAAGGCTAAAAGATTCTCCCATGCAGGGGCATGGCTAGAAATTCTGATCCCTCTGAGAAAATGTCAGCTTCCCCTGAGAAGTGCTGGGCCCACTGGGTCTGCCAGGGTATCTGTGCCCCTCAGACACCCCTGCCCCCATCCACAGTCAATCGCTACTTACGCAACGTGGGCTGTGCTCATCCTGGCACCACAGAGGATGGATGCTAGAGCTTTACAAAGGGCAGTTTAAAGTCATCGATGTTTTCAGACTGCGGGACGCAGCCAGAGCACCCACACAAGAACCAGCAGAACTCTGATGCTAGATTTGGACCTGCACCCCCTGTGGGCTGTCAGAAAACAACACTGAGTCACTGAGCTGCCCACCATGAGAGATCATCCCATGAAATGAAAGATCCACTTGTTACAGTCATAGATGACAGCTAGATTATTTGTTTATTTGATTATAGTTATATTCATGGCAGTAGGATGTCGGAGAGCAGAGCATTCCTAACTGCAGAGTAATGTTTTTAGGAGTAATTTATTTGTGCAAGAACCCATCTGAACCAACAGTTTCCTAAGTCATGCTGTATTGAAATATGAGGGAAAACACACATTCACTAATATAACCTTTATCTAATACTTATAAAATAGAAAACGTTAATGAAAATAAACCAGATACCAAAAAGTATCATACATCTATGGGTTATAGCTAAATTATATTTAGAGGGCAACAATTGTATAAGTGACTGTAGTCAACAAACAAATTGAACAGCAATAACCTTGAAGCGTTACATCTGCTCAGAAGACCTTGTTAACAAGATGTGGTGAGTAGCCAGGCTAACACATAATGAATATTTTATTGTAATAATAAGTAATAACTAAAATATTAAAAGTTGTAAAATATCAATAATTGCTGAAAAAAAATTATAATATTGCTTGAATCCTGAAATTTTATAACTGAAGCATGTGATGTATAGAATAATACTGAATCAGAAAAAAATAATCTAGTAAGAAATTGATTAATTCATAGCACTACATTCCGAATATCCAGAGACTATAAGCACCATGGAAATTAGCATAAAGTGGTAGAGATAGAAGAACATTTCATCAGAACTCAACTATCCCACTCGAGTTACAATCATTTATTTGTTCATCTGGGGGAAAAAGATGAAACAATTAAAACCATCAAAATCATTAATAGCTGTCTATTAGTTTATTTACACTTACAAAATAAACTAAAATATATAGAAATCACAACTACACATGTTAAGAGCAAGTTATTGTATAAATCTATGATAGTACATTCAAGACAAAGCCATACAGGACAAAAGTAAGGACTTATTTTAATTCAGATTCATGTTACTACATCTCTAAGAGAAAGCTCATTAAATGAAATGCTGCAGTTTCATCTGCCAAAATCAAGTCTAGGGTTACACTCCAAATATTTAACATAAAGCATTATTAATTCGCGATGGCTGTTTTAGTTGTACTATGACTGGAAGTCTTGGCGCGTATTTGCTTTGTCTCGTTCGTTTACTTTCTTCGACTTTATTTTATTGTTAAATTTAGTTTTAGTTTGTGAGTACTGGGTGGCTTTTGACGCTCTTGGGAGGACCTGTAGCTCAATACTGACCCTTGCCGGTTGAACAGCCGCTGCCAGGTTGTTGTACCATAAAAAGTACTGTTCGTTGGAGTAATATACGACACTGTGCTGGATAAGCTGCATGGAAGACGGATGGAAAAATGGATTGTATCTGGTAGCTAACATGATACCAATAGCGTTAAAATGAATAGTCCGTGTAAAGTCCACTCTTCAACGTATTAAAGAGTCGTACGTTATATTAACTGCATATTGTATAGGATGTAGAAATACACTCATGATTATGCAATTTGTATAGTTTATTTTCTAATAAGTCACCGGTAACTTCTTTCGGGTAATTCAGGGTGTTGAAATGTTGAGGAAAATAAATAACATGGTCTTCATGCAGCCACTTCAAACCAAAATGAATTACAGCGACTATTTTTCAGTTCATTTTTCTAAGAATTACGTTCAGGAAAAAAAAATCGCTATTGTCATAAACAGTATATGCAGTTATTGTACGTATACTGTATTTGATATGACATTTTTCTCTTTTTATCAGACAAAAGACAGACAGGTTGTGGCTTTTTCATACACACTTGTTAGTCCAGCTATTTTTTAAGCTGTAAAAAAGTTCAGGTAATTAAAAATGCTGTACATACACTCACATTCATGTCAGACTACGTATACATTGGTGACATGAGGCAATTAAACTCAATTAAACGCAAAGTACTATGCTGAGCAAAGCATTCACAAAACGCAGGCAAGTAAATTAACGACTCAATATTAGGCTGTAACACATTTTTGGCAGATTAATAGAAAAGTGACCCCAATAGGCGTTAAAACATAATCATCCTACAACCCCATCCATCCATCCATCCACCCACTTTCCAAACGCTTACCCTAGAGAAGGCTGCAAGGGGAGGCCTAGACCGTGTACCAGACAGCACAGGGTACAGGGCAGGGGTACTCCCTCAACAGGACAACTCCCACAGTTAGATGAAACTCTGTACCTACAATTAATTGTAGTCTACGGTTCCAGCTGTTATGAAACAGAAACTGATTTTAAAAAAGCTACGAATTATAAGGCCAATATAATTAAGCGAAACTTATTAACTCTTAAATGTATTTGTATTATCCATGCAAATCAAGTTAATTTCTGTTTGCTTCACAAGTTACTACACACGCAGTTAGTGCGCATCCACTGTGTGTTACCATCTGTGATTTAACACTAAGACGATAGGGTAAGAGACAAAAGCCATCATACTCCAAATGTGCATTTTTTCCTTCAGATGTGCTTTATATATTTCATTTAAAATGACTAATTTATCATGATGGTTAAAATATTTATTAACCAATTACACTTTGAACAGCGTGAGATTTATTTTCAAATGCATTTACTATTCAATATGTGGTGCATGAAATTTGTCATATACATATCATGTCCGCAGTAACGACTAATACATAATAAATAAGACTCTCTAGATATTGAAATATGTATACTCCAAATTTATATCGACTTTTAGTAATCTGATCTTATTTTTTACCATGGTAATTCTAAATACGTGCTTCCAACTGCTTTTCGTATAAATACAAAAAAGAAATATTAACGTCTAAAGCTGCCAGCTTTCAGCCGCTACAATTACTCAGTTCGCCCCGCACTTGCTGGAGTTTGAAATTAGTTTTATCTGTATAAAACTGCAAAAACAGTCATAAAACTGGCAGCTTCAGTTTAAGGCGCTACAATTACTTTGTTCGTCCCATGCTTCCTATGGGTTAAAATAGGGTTTTATCTGTATGAAACTGCACAAACTAGTCGTAATTAATACATCCTCACATTCAAAATAGGCCGGGTGACAGAGGCATTTTAAGGTGATAATGTAGTTAACTTAAACGCCATTCTATTTCTCTAAAGGTGAACTTATTCTGCTGTTATTCTTGATATTAATTTAAAATTGTGGAAACATTATTTTCTGTAGGCCAACGTACATTATTACATCTTATAAAACTACCCATAAAATATATTAGCCTACATTATAAATTGTAGACAAAGTAGCCCATAAACACTACAATACTTTTCTCTGTTAATATTACGAGTCAAACAAAATAAAAATGAGTAGATTCAAATCACGATGGCAAAGTTATATGTTAATTTACAGATCGTAGTTACTCAAGGTGAAGACCCTGGGTGGTTATTAAAGCGGCTAATATATAATCGCTACCGGCAAATAATTAACAGGCATCATAATAACTGGCAACGACAAAACACAACGTAAGGCATAATGCAACTGCAGTCTAAAGTAGAGGTTTATTGGACGACTGAGTATTAAAACGGTTCTTCACTCATATATACTAATACCCTCATACTGATTTCGACGGTAAGGGTTTATGCCATTTACGTTTTGTCAGCTTTACGGAGGGGACCCTTAAAACCTTCCATGCGTTACGCAGACCCCAGTTCACATGAAGCCGTCCAGCGCTCCGTACCGGGCAGCACAGATTAGTGATCCCAATAACCCACTTTTGAACATTTATAATGGATTTACGCAGCTCGTTCGGGACCTCATTATCTAAATAGCTATATAATTATAACTAAGTGTAGCGGACAACATTGGTAGCCGGCTCAGAGAAGTGGATCACGATTCCCGTCTCACTTGCGTTGATTTGTAATGCCAACTTACCTTCATTAGATGGATAACTGCTAAGCTGTCCTCCGCAACTACATGTGAAGATTGCGAGAAAAAGCACGCCGAGTCTGCAATCCATGGCCGCGGTTCAGAGGGCAGTGCGAGGCGCATAACTCCACAAAGCATGCCACTGGTGTGAGGGCTCCGGCTGCGACACGAGTTACCATTCTGGGCTCAGAGGCTGATGTCAAGTTTGACACCGGAGATGAGGAGGAGTCTGCTCGCTTTCTCTGTCTTCAGCGCTCCTTCACCCAGAATGGCTCTTGCGAAGCGCTCCTGTTTTCCGCTGGGTCCTACCTGCCAGGGCCGCACGGGTTCACAGGGGAGTCAGGTTATTCTTCCAGGAAAGATAAAGTAAGGGCCAATTTTTTTTTATTTTTTTACCGGACATATCACTTATTGTAATGGCAATTCAAAATGGAATAAAACGACAGAGTGAATTTATTCGCGTAATTAGGATAAAGTTGTAGAGGTTATAAAGTTAGACGTTTAAAATTATGAAGTTAAGCCGACTTTGTAATTACAGGTGTATTCCTAAAAATCCCAACGGGTATATGTTGTTCATTTTAATACACAACTGAAATTTAACTGTAGAGAATTGTTGAAAGCTTGTATGGCAGTAATATGAAGAGACCATAAATACATCCCAATTCAATGGCAAATGATAGTGCTCTAGAATGTTGAATATTTATATTTACAATATTATTTTTTTCATATAATCACAACTATTATTTTTATATTTCATATGCTTTCTTCTCCTTTATGTTCATGTGATATTGCGCACCATTCGGTATATTTAATTGTATATTTCCAAACCACTTCTATTGGGATGCAGAGTTTTATGAACGATGGTTAATTTATTTAGTTGCAACAGACTCCTGAGCCCCTGGCCCTTTGCTCTGTAATTTGTAACTGCATTACAGAAAGGCTATGATTAATGCTGATACTATTAGTTGTTTTTCTTTTTAAAGGTGTCCTGCTTAATTTAGCATTGGGGTAATTCATGGCTTCTTGCTCTTTGTGGTATTTAGTACACTACTCTGAATTAAAAATACAATAGCAATAATAAATATACATATAGTTCCATGTTACAGATGGATCTGGTTTACCAAAATGAGTTGGTAATACAAGTCAGTGTTGTATGAACTTGGTAACTGGTAGCTAACAGGTTAAGAGGAAACCCATTTTACTCTGTAAAAAATAGCCTATATATTTATTTATCCTTTACAGAAGTTGCACCTTTAAATGCAACAGAAAGAGAAGAATTGTGGAGGGAGAGAAGGAGGGCTTCTTGAATGGAGACTGAAGCTGAGTGATAGCTGTGCCCGGGGCCATGTGCAAAAAGAGGCTTTGCCAGTCCCCCGCACAGAGTGTGGGCTGTCTCACGCCAGCCGTCAGTCCCCCTTCAGACACTGTTTCCACCCACAAAACAGGCTGGAATCGTCAAACGCTTTGCAGACATTTTCGCAGGTCAACATTCTCTGTCCTGTCACAGTCAACCATAAGCTGTACAACACAGACGTCATGGAAAATGATCCATTCAGCCTCACTGTAACTGTCACCTGCTCTAAACTGTCTACATTCATTGGAACTGGAGTAATTATATATTTTCACACTTTTAATTTCAGATTTATAAAATAAAAAATGTTATATCCATTTTTAAAATGCAACATTTACAGTCCTTTAAACCATTTTTAAGTTTTCATTGGACATGAGATTGAGAAAATTATATACAAACAAACATCTTGGACACTAAAATTGTGAACTTGCTTTTTATGTCTGCTATCTTCTGCCATTAAGAAACGTTCATGTGTAATTTCCTTTTTGATGCAGGAAAAGAAGTTGAGAGATAAAATTACTCATGACTACATTTCAGTTATTCCAGCGTATATTTGCCTTCCATCATACTGACAGTGACAGTGACAGGGACAGTGACAGTGATTAGACACATGCATTCCAGCATTACATATGACTTCAGATGAGTATATACTAAAGTAAGTACTAAAGAAACATAGATTAACCATTCTATCACTGAATTTATTATAACAGAAATTGTGTCCTCAAAACTATACAAAACTGTTTGCAAATTTAATTTGCTTTAATAAGATTTTATGCAGTCAGCAGTCAGAAGATATTTAATAGCAGGTGAGCCTTCGGTGGAGTTACGAAAGTAGTCACTCAGTAGTGGTACTGGTTCTGGTAAAGTTACATAGGGCCTACATTACTTGTAGGGGTCTTGCTCCTCATAAGAATGGCACAGAAATCTGTTTATCAAACAAGGAACCATGCAGAAAACCCTAATCCATTCTGGGATCATTTCACATCAGCTACTGGCATCAGAAGCCTTTTATTACATTTGATATTCTTTGTAGGAACTGAACAGGTTTTCTGAAGGCAAAAGACATGTTCAACATCAGCAATAACTGAGCGTACAGTTTAAGTATGAAAAATGTAATTAAATAGTGAATGCAGCAGTAAGTAATATCATCTTTTTATTGTATATTTATTTTTTTGTTTAATTATATTTTAAAAAGATAGCAATTTATCTTGCAAAATGTTTCAATTGATTAAAAAAGTCCAAACTAATAAAACGTTTTTTATTTAGCATGTCATTTCATTTTAGCAAAATCCATAACTTCATCCCTATGTTTTTTTTAATTGAAATTGTTTTTAAATATATATTTTATTGTGACTGTTATTTTATAAGGTTTCGGTTTTTATGAGTATGCTTGAAATTCCAGACAAAGAAAAAGGTTTTAAAGCTTGAAAGTGCAATGTTGGGATGAATGTCAGTTAAAGATTCTGTGAGACATTTCTCAAAACATATATTCATCCGTCTTCAAACCACTTGGGGGGGGGGGGGGGTACTGTTCAAAGGAACAGGACAGAAACCTGCAGTACACACTGGATGGGACACCAGCCCATCACTGGACATGGACATGCAAACACTCATATACCTCATATACTGTGAGCATGCCAGCTAGAGTAACTGCATGTTTTTTTTTACAGGGGAAAAAAAACTAATAGGTTGAAACCGACGTAAAACAGACGACACTTGCAAAATCCACACAAACTGCGCAGAGGTGAGACTTGAACTCTCAACCATACAGGTGTGAGGTAACAGCGCTACACACTGTCCTTGATAGTGTATGCAACTCTCGTGTAACTCATATGGAGAAGGCACTCTCTTTTATCTCAGAACAGATTCAGTACTTTTGGAAACAGTTTCATGTAAGTGCTGAAGTGTGTGCAGTGGGATTTTGGACCAAGAAGAAAAACCTCCATTTCTCTGAGGGAAGAAAGAGGTCGAAATAAACTTCACATTCTGCACTCCAGAATATGCCACATTTAGCTGCAGGAACTCAGTAGACCATGGACAGATTTTAACTTCATCATGGTGTGCATGAAATTACTCTTAAATTAATTTAGTAGTTTTTATGGGGAATTATCACCTTGCAGTATGGGAACATCCTGAGGGAGAAGTGCTTAGTGCCTGCCCATAAGGCTGAAGGCATCCTTTGGCTTTATCCAAATATAAATCTGTGTCAGAAAAGCAGTGAAAACTCGTCGGGTTGCACTGGTTCTGTGTCTTGCTCAGGTGCCTGGGTATCGTGCTCCCTGCCCTAGGTTTTGCTTCTTTCTGTACCTGCCTTGGGTGCCAGCAGTGGCAGACCTGCGAAGGCCCCCGTGAGACTCGCTGTCTTTTATTGTTATTTCGGAGGACGTTTTCTGGAGTTTAGCAACTATCCTCCTTAGTGTCCATCTATCCTTGCTGATGAACTTATTGACTTATGTCAACTTCTCCCCCATACCAATATTTTAATTTACTTTCAGATTTTATTGTGTTTGTCGGCAGTGTTAAGGAAAAAAGAAACTCCCTTCTTACAAAATATCCCTAATGAAGTCCTTTAGACTTGTATCTTATATTCCTTGACCCCAAACTTTCTCACAATCAAACGTTCATTGGATAGCATTCTTACTATTCACCTCTCTGTACCTCGAGTTAAATATTCCCATGAACCATAGAACAGCACCTCTGAGAATGACATGAGTGCAGCTGTAAATAAGATAAGCTTCATCCTTAGCCAAACATGAGATCACAGTGGATTTTAACAATTTATACAGATTATGAAAAATTGCTAACATAAATGTAAATTATTTCCTGTGTAAATGATTCCCTTACCAGGTTGCTCCATTCACAAACAGCTGGTAGGTCAAATTTATTATAGATTCTTTCAGAATATTTGTCTTTTGTACACTAGCACAGCCATTTTACAACTACAAGACAAAAGGAAACAAATCGTATGATAGCATAATAAGGGAAACTCAGTAAAGCTCCACAGCGAAGCTGTTTGCCATCCGTGTAACCCTGTGTGACCCAGATGTGTGCTGATTAATTCCTCTATCTTACATCACCTGTTCTGATTGGGCCACAGTGCCGTTTAATGCAATTTAACCATCCTGTACCAACTTCATAGGAGGGCGGGGTTTTCCAGCCACAAAAGCACTAATACAGGCCTCTCTCTGATGCTGCTTGAAGCTACTCCAGTACCGTTACAGTCTACTTCACATATTGAAACCCACCCAAAAGGCCAAACATTGAAAATTAGCCCTTGTCACTTCATAAATCACCGATTTTCCTTTCTTCTGACTGACTCAACAACTGGCAAACCGCTGGAACAGAACCCACAGAAATGCATGTGATCCGACTTTCAAATCCACCAGTCTTAAGTGATGCAGAAAAAGATCCTCTTCATGATAGCACTGTTATTACTGTAATTAAAAGGAATATTACCAATTATGTCTGCTTTTTTAAGTTTTGCGGCAATGAGACCCTTGTTTAAATGCAGTATTATCAAGCCGATCAACTGAACCCATGAATGAGCCAAGCAGAAGGACTTTCATATGCAAGACATGAATCTCTTCTAAGAAAACAAAGTCATGAAATAATTCAGGTGTAATGTAATATATTCTGGGGTTGTAACTATATAGAAAAGTTCCATTTTCTGTTCAGTCTGTATGGTTTTTCTCTTAAGCAAATTGTGGTTTGTTTAAGAGGCTGGAGCGGAAAGAAAAATTCGAAATGTTGTGAAAAAAGGTGATTTTCTGAACCGTAGTGGCACCGTGGTGGTCGTGGTGTTTGAGCTTTTATTTCAAATTGAACAGGTTAGTCCATTCAGGAAACAAATTATAAGGAAATCAGAAACCTGCCGTGTTAGATTAACTGTTTCCTCTCTATGCAGAGAGCCAAGAGCAATAATTCACTGCTGTAACATTATGATCCAGATAAACAATAAATGGGGGATTATGGAGAAACTGGTCTCAGAATAGAGCCTAAGTGTCTGTTCATACAGGGCATATTTTGCAAATGCAGAAAAAAAACAGTTTACAATTTCAGTTATTTGCCAGGCAGTAACAGGTAGTAACAAAGACAAACTTTTTAAGTCAAATATACAAGTAAGCCTATATATTTTATTAAGAAGCAGTATTTCCAAGAAAAGATAAAATAAATAGTTATACAACCACAAGAAAATAATTTGTCATCAGCAGTGTTATTGCTGTACCATGCATTTACATGCTCCATAATACTTAATTGTTTCCAAAATCTGCAAAATATATGCGGTATTCTGCAAAAGTCATAGGCTGCCATACAAAATAAAGTTTAGATTATGTTTATGTTGGTGTAGAACTATGATTTTGTGTTTGTCAAAGTGTGCCACCTTACCATTTTCGAAACTCTCCTCAGGTCAACAGAACATTTGCTATTAGCAATCAGTATACTCTAGTATACTCAGGTATTTGTTGAACCTGACCATGAGCTTGCCTTGTTGTTCCAATCAATATCTCAGGAAGTTTATTGATCAATTGAGTTAATTAATGAAGTGAGCTGGTGGTGAAATGTAACACTTGGAATGACTGAGGTGCCCCTGATGATAGATTTGGGAATCAAAGTGGTCTTCATCTAACCATCCAAAAGATGAAATTTTATTGTATTACTGTTTATTGGTATATATTCTGTTAAACATTATTTTTAAAAAAATACACTTACTACCTAGATAAACAGCTATAAATAAATAACTTTTGCACAGTGCTCTATACGCTTTAAGAGGCAGCAGATAACTAAATAAATTAGGTTATATACCCATAAGAGAATCATTTTTCATCAGAACTGTTACAACAGCCTGTATGGGGTTTGCTAACCATCCCCTTAATCGTCATGTGGCACTTAATCCTCAAAACTGTAAGTTAAAGTATATACATACATAATTTAGTATGACAAACACCAAAAGACAGACAGAAGTAAATAGAGAAAAAACCTTGGAATGTCCAGAGCACCTGCTTGCCCAACCCTCTAGGTGTGGTAGCCTCCCGTACTCCAGAATGGACTGAGCATGTATTATGCAAGTGTTGCAGTGGGCTTCCTGTCTGCCTTCATTAGGTCAGCCAAGGAACTCCACCAATTCACTCAGTGACCTTTTCGCAGCTGCCACATGGCTAAGGCTGGTTCCAGAACCTCGGGGGCCTGGAGTTCGAAAGCCAGGGAGGTCTCTAAAATAGGAGGTCTACAAGGACCAGGAGTTCCAGATTGTACGAGAACAAGCGATTGATGTTTCGCTTACAGGCAACTGTACGCGAAACTGTACCAGCCTTATAGGCAAACATAAAAAAAACAAAAAAGACTTCTGAGAGCAGATGAACATATTACTATTTCTTATGAAGGATTGTTCTGCGTAAACATGGCCAGTCTCCCCTTTGCACTGAATTAAGTGCCCAAGTGCCAGACTACTTAAAATGAATTTTACAAAAAAAAAATATATAAAAATATATATATGCACACACACATACACACACAATAAATGAAAAAAAAAAATATATATATATATATAGAAGAAGATATTTTGATAATTAATTGAATATGTCCTGGAATACTGTCATTTGGAAATACATTAATATGAGAAGCTGTTGAACTTTATTTTGGAATATAGTTTTGAATTATTTTAGTAATTACATTTGCATTATGTGAAATAATATTTTATAATAATGGCTGTCTAATGAAAATCATATTATTATTGTGAAATACCGTTTTAAAAATTATGCGTATAACATGAAATATGATACCCTTTACTTAGTTAAATAAAAAAGAATGGAGACTTTAGTGCCCCATCCTGTGTTATTCCCAATCTTGCGCCCATAGGCTTCAGACCCCGCCCAACCCTGTATAGCGATGGATGGATGGATGGATATATATATATATATGTATATATATATATATATATATATAGACACACACACAGGGGTGCAAGTACGTATCCACCTTTAAAAACGATACGTACGACAATCGATTGTTTGTAAGAACCCAAAAGCGCACTTATTTCATGTGCATTTGCGCTGCTATGACAAGAAAATACCTTGCATTTTAAACGGTATACCGCAAATGAAGTCGAGTTAGCATATAAAGATTATAAGTGAAAATATATGCATAATATTTTGTTTCCATAGTAGCGCAAACGCACATAAAATACGTACGCTTTTGCGCTTTTACAAACAATCGATAGTCGCACGTATCGTTCTTAAAGGTGAATGCATACTTGCGTACCAGTTATGTGCACCCTTGCA
>JAODJW010000097.1:1300267-1314807 GCA_026777045.1 Hyperopisus bebe
ATTCACTCACAGACTCCCTCTTTCTATACACACACACACACATATATATATATATATATGTATATACACACGGACACTTTCTCTCCGTATATATATATACACACACACACACACACACACACACACACATTACCATATATAGCACAGTGAGGTGTGGCATTCTCTAAATGCAAACCGAAAGGAGGTTGTTTCAAAGTGCCCTCAGTTTTACCTGCCTGCTCTTTGTCTTTTTTCTTTCCTTTTCCCCGAACGCCTTCCCTCTAGAACACCACATCGATTCCCTCGCTTCCTTTCTTTCTCTCTCGTCCTTTTTATTCCTGGCAAAGCAGCATTGTTTGTTTCCAGTATCTGTGTGCCAGTAAAGAACATGTTTCTAATGAGTTCCTAAACTAAAACGAAACGTTTATTTTAAGGCTGCAATGTCTAGAGATTAAATTAAATACATAATGTGTTCATTCCAGACAACTGTGATTTCCTCAGAATTTAACCACAGGATGTAAAGGTCACAGAAATGAGACAGATGGCTTGTTTGAGGCATTTATATGTTTATATGGATATGCTTGTGTAGGCGTAAAGGTTTCATAATAAACGTACAAAGCTAATATCAATGATCTTGTTTCGGATTAGGGGGAATACATTAACAGGCATGATTAATTAGAAGCTGTGATAGTAAGTAAAGGCTTCGGGAGGTAAACAGCAGCTCCCAGCTTCTGAGAGCCCAGTGGCTGTCCAATGTTCACGCTGTCGCCAAGCCGCCCCCCCATACACTCATTCTGGTACCCCCCACGCATCACATGACCTGTATCTGTACACGGTTTTGTTTTGTATCTGTACAAACTCCAGCAGGCCATAAAAAAACTTCAAATAGGTTTTTTTTCTTTTTTTCATACAATATAAATGAAAAGGCCATTTGGTCCAGAATGAAGACACATCTGATCACTGAGTGCTTCTGCCCAGCTGGGAAGCAGAGTAAATAAGCAGGGATTATAAGCATCGACAGATGTCTCTGCCCCCCCCCGCCGGCGTGATCCGCACCTGTGGGCAGCCGCTAGCCTGCAGATGAGCGTCTTTGGCGTTATCACAGCCTCCGTGACCCCAGAGCCCGTCTGGCCGAGATAGCGAAGCACCCAGGAGGATCCTACAGGCTCCTGCGGGGGCAGCCGAGACAGAAGCACAACAGGGAGGGCACTGGGGATGGGGTAGGGGGGACCCCGGAGTTAATTTAGCCACGTGTGAAACAGAGCGGGTCTGCAGCTCCTTTAATGAAGGTCAGCCATGCCCGAAAGCCCCGCTGTCACCTCTGATATTTATATCGGAGAAGAACCTTGAACCCGGCGCCGTACAGGGCCACCCAACGCCAGCCGCCCTTAAAGCTGCATGTTCCAGTGGACAAATTCAGGTTAAGCACCTTGCCATAACATCACCAGCCCCCCTGGGAGCTTGAATATGAAACTTATGTCCTTAACTGGTAAATACTGCCCTTCTTACTTCCTTTTAGTTACGTTAAATTTTGTATTTCCATGGTAACATATAAAAAATGGTTTGCTATTAGACACAAAATCTTACGAAAGATTCATGCTAGACCAAAATTTGTTTTCTAAGGTTCACTTATACACTTCACTGCCAGCAGATAACAATTTTTCCTCACTGTTGCAGAGAAATATGGGTTACTCTCTAAAGGAGATTTTGCATTATTCTGTGCTAAACACTAATCATGCCCTTAGACATATTTATTTATTCCTTATTCACATGAGCATGTAATAATGAGTGCAGGTTCACAAAGCGACAGACAGAGCCCTCTCCCTGGGGGTTCTGATTAAGAGAGGCTCAGCCTGCTGCCGAAACCAGCTCCCATAATTTAGAGGCTATTTATTTGTGTTTTTTTTTTTTTTGCTTTTTTTTTTTTGTATTTTTTGCAGAACTTTTCATACAGCATATATGAAAAAAATCTTAATCAATACCATAACAGATGGTTTATGCCTGTAATGGTAATAGGGGGTGTTTCCCCCTTCAGGCAGCTGCAGACCCCCAGTCCCCTGCCCAGTCCACAGTCCAGTATCTTGGGATGACCAGTAAGTTCCCCAGTTTCATATCAGGACTAACTGCCCCCCCGGTATGTAATTTGAGCCTGATAAAGCTAAGAAGGAGGCAGAAAACATAGAGTGCATGAAAGGTAAACACACCATACAAACAGCCGGTGCCACAGCACCACGCAGTGGGAGTGTAAGAACAACTACCGACTTTATTACGTTTGATGAAAGAGTCCCTTCAAGTCAACTGGCTTCATAACAACAGCGATAACAGCGATTGCCAGATGTATGAAAAATATTATCTGTGCTTTAAAGCTGGTGGCCTGGTCTGCCGCTGTACCTGAGACAAACACACCTTTGATTTCAGAGGGGAGTGGCTGTGCACTGGTGGGTGCAGAACCCCCCCAGCAGGGTAGCACCTGCATTGTTGCCAAGGTAACAGCTGTGGCGGCCCCGGGGGGCTTCCAGTGTCGCGGGCTGCAGTGTCTCTTGGTATGTGATAGCGTCAGACGTGAGGGCACTGTAAATACGACGAGGGCTGCAGAGGCAGGGCTGCACTTAACAGATCCACGCGAGGTACGGCTTTCACTGCGAGCCTTTCTCACTCATACCGCACCGAGTCATGGCGGAAGAAACTAAATGATGCTGAAACTGATGCTGAAGACCAGCAAATCTGACAGTAACAGGCCTATTGCAAAGTTTTTTTTTACTTTCTGCTCTCCTCTTTTACCATATTTGATCCTGCTGTCCTTTTTGCATTTACTTTTATTGTTCTGTGCAATTTATAGTAAATTCCTCATCCAGTTTATCTGCAAATATCTATTCATCTGTTCCAGCAAATATATAATAATAATTGATGTTATCAAAGAATCTCAAACTGCTCTCTTACTTTCACAAACAAGTATCTTGTACTGTGTAATAAGGGATGAAAATACCCTCATATTCATCTACCCTGATCTGACAATATCGTAATTATTAAAAATTATTTTTATAACTTGTAAGTGACAGTATTATAAGGAACGGCATTTTGACAAACATTAAAGAGCATATTTTTAACAAGCTATCAGTATAATATGTTACTAATAAGCATGCAGGTGATTTAAAATGTAATGTTCTAATTCAAAAAATGCATGAAATAATGCATTCATGTTCATCAAATCTTATTATGAAACTAATCTAATGAATTTAATTTCAATTAGTTTTGATATTCTATCATTTTTTTGATGAAACAGCAAACGTGGGAAAAAGAAAACAGTACAGATGTGATTTTTACATACGTTAAAAATACGCCTGGCATTTACATAATGGAAGCGGCTGCATAATGTCACTGGCAGCATCCTGAATGTATGCATGTAATGTAGAAGCTTTCTTTAGCTGTCTTTAGCATAGAGGTAGATTTTACTATTTAATCAAATGTGCAAAAGTATAGTTCTGTAATTGTTCTACATCTTCATCTCTGACTCAATAGGCCAATAAAAAATACATTTTTTTGTTTAGCTCTCTATTAAAAAATCTTACTTTATGAATTATCATTAGAAGTGGTAGTAAATACAAGAGTTTTTCTCTAAAACTGGGGTACAATTTGTTTAGCAGAAGAACAGGACAGCCATTATTAACTTGATGTTCTGGAATTTTATCAATAATTTTTTTATGAATGTTAGCAGTGGCATAAGCCTAAGCTCACTGCATCACACATAGTGTCCTAATTATGCATCATGAAAGGTTAGAAAAAAAAAAAGATAAGTATCTGGAGTGTCCGGAATCAAAGGTACCCGTGGTTACCAGCAGCCATAACCCACGTACATGCAGGGAAACTGGAGAAATACAGGAGTCACAAGTAACAAGTGAGGTCAGATTTTACTTTACTGTTCCTTTTTCGAATTTTAACTCTTATGTCTTTAACTCCACAAATGGCCACCAGGAGACGGCCGCCTTCTGTGCTCAGCCCCCTTTAAAGTGCCAGGGGATGTGACCCTATCATGTTAAATCTGAGCTTGTGTTTCAGATGAGATCCTGCATTTCAAGCTAATGAGGATAAAGCCTCGCGTGTCAGTCAGATATATATCACAATATGCACATTAATGGAAGAGATAATCAATTTTAAGTGAATTAAAACATAGATTGCAGTCTTGCACTCTTATTGCTGAATCATAGTGTTGTGCACATGTGTGTGTGTGTGTGTGTCTGTGCGTGTGTGTGTGTACGAGTGCATGTCTGTGTGTGTGCGTGTGCATGTGTGTGTGTGTCCATGTATGTGTGGCACTTCATTGCACTTCTGTTTCTGTTGTTTTTGTAATTATTACTTTGTGGGGACCAGATTTCACCACAGTGTGATACAAACCTATAATTTTTTACCCTGTGAGGACATTTTTTGACTGCCAAACGTTTTCTATTTTGTTTGGTTGCTTATGGTTAAGGTTATGGCTGGGTAGGGGTTGTCATAATTGGGACTAGGTATATGCTCATAGCAATGAATGGAGAGTCCCCACAAAGATGTGATTACTTTGACTGTGTGTGTATGTGAGTGTTAGTCCATATGAAGCATTTAAACATAATGTGTTACTAAACAATGTTTCATAATGACTGCAGTAAAACTTAAAGGGGCATGCGGGATAAAGTGATTAAAAAACAATAGAGATACACTACAGATTGCGAACAAATGTCATTTTCCTGGTTAAAGTCCATCATGTGAGAATACAGTAATATGAGAAGGAATGCCTATCTATATTTAGGTTACCTCATAAAAGGAATGTTGTCAGATAGAGGGGAGGGTGAGGGTTAGAGTGAAATTTTGTGTAATTATAGGTATATGATTATGTTTTTATCAGCCTGAAAGTTTTAGCTAAAATAAAACAAACCTGGTGAAATGTATCTTGACTGTTGATTTTTTTTAAAGAATTAAAGAATTATAGGAGACTACATCACAGAAGCAACATTTCACCCTCTGCCAATGAAAGGAGACAGGACACAGAGGCGAGCAGGGCCCGTGGTTAGCAGAGCGTGAAGTTCGATGTACGTGCCTGTGGAGCACAGCTACCCTCACCTGTGACATCATTTAATGGCAAATCCAAACTGTGCTGCGACAAAGGCTTCACTGGCTCACCACCCTCTGTAGTTTACAGTATATGTGCTGGGCCTGTACTTCAAGAGCTCTCTAGCAATCAATTTGTCTTATAAATGTTACAGCATGACTACAGCATTGAAAATGAAAGTTTTGAAGTTTATAAATGAAGCAGTTTCACTTTAAAAATGTCTAATAGCATTCTGGCACTGTGCAATTATACAAACTTAAATAAAACAAAAGTTTTCATTTTTTATTATTTGTTTTGGTATATTCACCACAGCCATTGATACAAATTATCTCACAAATGGTTTTAGGCAGTGCTAACTTTACTAGAAGTAAAGGATTTGTAAGGGCAAACTTCAATCCAATCTATAATGGTCAGGAAGTGTGAGGTTCGGTGACTCAGTGGGTTGCACTGTTCCCTCACACTCCCCGAGGTAGATTCAAAATATGCACTTAAATCCTGTGGTAAATGTTTTGAATGCCTTTATGAAAATTTTCTGAATTTCGGGGCCCGGGTTAACAGTCCTTGGCATAGAGACCCTATTTAAAATCATCTCTGGGTTCCTTACAAAGAACGTGGTACTGCGATCATAATCATCATGAAAACAAGAGGTTTATTGTCAGACTCAGCAACAGGGGGTGGAGCTTGCTGGTACGTTTCTCTATGGATACAGCCAGATTGCACCTAATTGGAGCTAGAGGGAGGGCTGAGAGACACTTGACATCTTGCTGAACGAGCCGCTGTCTGTAGGAAACCTGCTGTGCATGGCCAGATCTAGGGAAAGACTGCAGGTTTATATGACCACAAGTGTAATTATCAGGGACACCTCAGTTCCTGAGAAATACCTCATTCCCATGCACGCTTCAGAAAACAAATAGTACTTATATAATAATAATACACTATGTGATCCAAATGCTACATGTTCTCCTGAGCTTCAAGGCCCTGGCCGTAAAGTGAAAACAGTCCTACTTGCCCCTCCGTGTCAGTCTGGACATTGACTGGCTAAACATCAGGATGAATGGGAAACACATGTCACACAGGCCCAATCGCTCATTCATTTGCCAGGCACCAGCTCCCTACGAAAGTACCAGTGGAGCCAGTTTTTAAAACAACAGTCGGTGGGCCTGCACGGTTTGCTCCAGGCTACGGGAAGCGGAGGAACCCTTTTAACCTTGGCCGTGCTCGTTCATTCCAAGTCTGCTGCATAAGCACTTAGGAACAATTAACATAACTTGAGCAGGCTCACCGGAGGTGTGACCAGTGTCGGAGTGACTCTCTCCAGGAAGCTGTCTGCAAACTGCTCAGGGATTAATCTACATTTCTCTAGTACATGAGGGTAAGCAGAACAGGAAAAGTGTGAAGTGAAATGTTATTACAGCGCAGTTACAAACAGCTTACCCAAACTCCATGCACACCAGATTTTCTCCAGGCGATCATAAAACATAAAGCACAAGAAAAAACATTCAAATCTGTCATTTTGTTTTCTTAAATTGCAAAGCCAGGGAATCTGAATGTTATCACTTTTTGGTTATATAACTACATTCAGTTATGTAACACCAACTTTTGTTGATACATCCTAAAAGTGGTATTTGTTGGTCATATATACATTTTAATGCTAGGCATCTTTACACTTTTGACGCTTTACTTATCAAAGCACATACCATTCATACCACTGGCAGACTTACAAAAATCAATCCACCCGACTTTTAACTAGTCATGTATTCTGGAGCCTGGTATCTTGCACATAGACATTAATGTAGTCCAGGGTGTAATATTACTTACAATGGATTATAATCGTCATATGATCCCAGAATTCCAAAAAAGAAACAAAATACGACAGTTTGGTGGGCATAGCTAAAAGGTTTTTAAAGACATTACAAGACATGACATTATCAAAATCATATATTTTTAATCTTGTTAAAGGATGTCAGTCATAATGTACCTCTTGAATTGAACAGCCAACATTGCAGCCTCTTTTGCACCTGGCATTTGAGTAAAACACAAGTGGTTCCAGCCTTCAGTCAGTTTCACAAGAAGGTCTGCTCTACACTGAAAATGTACACATCTTTTCCTGAGATTTGATAATCCTTATTTTTTTAGGACAATGAATGACAGGTGATTTGAGAGCAGCTCCAACAGCACTTCTATGGGTGACAGGTGGTCCAAAACAAATGCTGAAATTTTGACAAGTAGCTACTGTCCATGGTGCTGACCGAGGTTGGTGGCCAAATGTCATTTGGTCCAAGCACTCCATGATAAGAGTGAAGTGCTATCCGGATGGCTGATGGTCACCCAGGCTGATTGATTGCCCATTTGATAGTCAGGATGTCCTTTTCCATTGTAGAATATTGAGTCTCTGACAGTGTTCCTCCTCATTGATATCCACCACAGCACCAAGGCCAGTTTAGGACTCGTCGGTCTGTACAATAAATCACCAGTCAAAGTTGAGGAAGTGAAGAACTGGCTCAAAGGTGCCCTCAGCTGCTGGAGTCCATCAACTCTTGTCAGGATCACCCTTTTTCATGAGGTCTGAGGGGAATAAAATGCCTTTAACAGGGGTGGGCAATCGAATCCACAAAGGGCTAGTGTGTATGCAAGTTTTTGGGATAACCTTTAGGTCAGCTATTCAAACCCAGGTGTGATGACTCTTCAGCCAATCAGTCCTCTCATTAGGAATCTAATTAGGGAGTTGCAGCGAAAACCCACATACAGAATAGCACTTTCTGGATAAGAGTGCCCACCCCGACTATAACAAACCACTAACAACAGGAAGGTTCACAGTTGTGTCTTAATTGTCAGTCATGGGGCACACTAGATATTGGCCACTTTCTTGTTTTGGGACTTGGGAACAGGTATCTGTTTCCTGTCTGGAAGCTAAGGCATCAGTCTTTGGCAAGCCCCAGGTGAGATTTTAGGGTTGGTGGTGAGACTGGTCATCTAGTACCTTCCAGAACTGTCAGAGGTGTTCTATAGCAGTGTTTCTCAACCCGGTCATTGGAGACCCCTGGACAGTCCACATGTTTGCTCCCTCCCAGTTCCCTGCCAGATAGTCCACGAAAACATGGACTGTCTGGGAGTCCCAGAGGACCAGTTTGAGAAACACTGAAGTACACAATCTTCCAAGTAGATCCCTAGGATTGTTTGGGTAATTGGCAGCATAAACCCTGTGTAGCCACAGAACCTCATCTATGACTGGAAGCCCGGGGGAATAGCTCTATCCACTTTTAGTGCAAAAAGGACATATGGGACCATAAAGCCCCAGTTGGGTTACCCAGAGTAGACGGTAAAGGTCAGTCATACACCTGGAGAAAAGTGGGATTCCCGAGTGAGTTATAATGTCTTTAGTGATAACCACCTTGGTGGTTAGAAGGATGAGCTCCTGGACAGTAGCCTTCAAGGTGGATTTCTGCAGTGGGTTAGCTTTGAGTTAATGCACCATACCAGCAACAGGACATATTTGGGTCCCCTGTCCTGGTGTGTTCCTTTCCCACAGATAGCCTCCCGAGGTGTGGTTATGCTCAAGGTGCCTTTTGGTATCTATTTTAGACCTTGGTACAATGACCGTCTCTTCCTGTTTGGAATTCACAAAATAGAGCAAGTTATTGCAGACCACCCTGGCCTGCTTCCTCTGTGTCCCCCTCTCCTAGGAACACCGACTGTGGGGTCTGAGGCACAGGGTGGTCCTTTCTCTGTCTTCATGCCTGCTTACATTGGTAGCATTGGCAAGCCAGAGGGAGTCAAATCCTGGGCATTCCTCCCTGGAGGGGTATGAGAAGTTCAGGCATTACCCTGCTCCAAGATTTCCGTGGGACCTGCCAGTCAGATGGTGGTGCAGTGTACCTCGAGGATGTCTTCGTGCATGCATATGAGGCGCTATTGCCTATGGGTAGAGCGGTCCCCAGATGGAGCAACCGGGGCAGGCAAGAGCGATAATGCCCCCAGAGTCCAGCGATGCCCAGGTATAGTGTCCCTGCAACCAGGGTCATCTTGGTCTTTTTGTTCACCAGACATCGCACCACCAAGGCCTTGGGGCCAGCTACTATAGATCATGCCCTTGAGTCAGTGGCCCCTCCCAAAGGGGTGTGGGCTACAAGTGCTCCTGCAGGGCTCCTGCTACAGTGCTAGCTCCTGTGTCGATGGAAATGCTTCTTTCTCCTTGTAGGGGGGCCTAGTTTTCTCACTCCTGTCCCAGAGGACAGGTGGCATCCACGTGCTTGGCAATCTCCACAATTTTGTGTGCTGTGGCCAGGGCCATCTGTCCAATGACCAGATATTTATCACATTATTAGTGCAGCACATGCTCACATGTCCATCCATTTTAAATAGCTGATTATCAAGGTTGTGGAGATTCACAGACTATCCCAGAAGAAGTAGGAGACAAAGTATGGTTCCCCAGAAAACAATTCCTTTGCAGTGTTCGTTAACCATAATTTATGAACAATAATCATAATATATTTCATCAAATAATGTAGGTTGTGTTTCTTTCCGGTAGAATTCCAAGATTCTCAAAGAAAACATGTGGCTATCACACTAACCCTGCACAGCACCAACGCCCTAAACAATCAGCACCTGGAGCTGTCCTGCAAAAGTACAGCTCTCAAGAGAACAGAGACACAGCTACAAACCACAGTGATTAAAGTGAGCTGAGGTGACATTATCAGAAATGAAGATATATCTTTTATTTGTTTTTGACTGCACATTTTAGCTTGGTTTGAATGTTGGCAAAGTTTGCACTCTCCCCCCTGTATCTGCTCATTTTCACTGTCACCTCCTGACACCTCCATAATGAGTGTGATGAAAGCTAAATGTGTAATGCCGACTTCCCCCCACATGCAGACCGTATGTTCCCACGGCCAAATTCATCCATGAAACCAATATAAGCAGTATAGTGTGACCTTTCTTACTGAGCATAGAAACTGATAATTAAAAAAGAAACTAAAAGACAGCATCATGTCTGCTTGTTAAGTGCAAGTGAAAGGAAAAGTTCCTCAGTCGTATCTGTGCATTGATGCATTCATATGGCACTGTATATGATTTACCTACATAAATAAATCACAACCTACATAAATAAATCACAACACTCCCCTATGCAATAAATATGGTTCTAAAATGTCACAGTATGGAGCAGAACTCATACATGCTTCAAATGCACTACTAGTACTATATCATGTGAGAACTGGAGGTGTGGCGATCTCAGGGAAGCTGTTCCACTCCACCTGTCCCCCATTAATGTCCACACATATAAATTAATCTTTTCTGTTTCTTCTCAACCCTAGTAAACCTGTCCAGATCCAGACGTCTGACCCGAGTCCTCTTGCGTCACATGATTGAACTTGCACCATAAGGCCAAATTTCATTTCCTACTTTCCTCTCTCGACGAATCGGTGCTTTTAGAAATTCCAGTTAAACTTGTCCCTGTAAATGTAACAATGAAATAACTTCGCGCATGTCTAACCCCATTGACATGTGGTTCTGTTCACAAACAAGTCCAGAGCTGAAATAAAACATTTAAAGATTAGGAATGCATAAATTATACGCATAAAAATGGTTCACAGATCAGCCATTCTGGCTAGTCTCTGCAGCACAAAACATAGGACATTCTTCAGTGACATGAAGAAGACTGGAAGAGCATATGACTGCACTGCAAGCCTAGATGGCAACATGTCAGATTCCAGCAATATTCACAATTGTGATTATTCTCACTTTTCTAATGAGCAGAGTGATAATGAAGCCTTGTGATTAAAACACGCATTGCATCTCCTAGAAGGGTTAAGTAAGCAGCCTGCCAACACAAAGTGTTTGTGTTCATTGGCAGTCACCTCAAAGCGTCCCTGTACACACCATGTTTGACAAACAGTTGACAGTAAATTAAAAAGTAGGCAGCTGTGAATCCAGGGGAGCATGTTCCCTATTCTGTCCTCGCATTATGGGCCTTTTTCCGACCAGCCTATGTGTTTCGCGGTAGTTTCTTGAGAGCCTTGTTAGCAGTAATTAACAGCAGCGGTTCCATTATCCTCCTAAGTAATATACCCTTCTAAATACAATTGTGGCTTCCTCGAGTTCACTTGCTCCTAAAAGCTCTTTTAAGTTGGTGAATTTTCCCATGATGCCATTATGGGCTGTGGCAGGCCTGAGGGCGAGGCGGGACACTGCGGCAAAGTGGGGTGTCCACTCAGGGTCAGGCCAAACCAAAGCCTTTCACAAACAAGAGCGTGAACTCTATTACTGATGCAAATCCAGCCTCTTAGTGGGAATTGTTTCAGTGGTATAATGGAGCCATAGGAGCAGCTTCCTTCCCATCTCAAATCATACCCCCCCCCCCTTTTTTCAGATCATAGGTTCTTTTGTGTGCATCTCTCTACATTTTAGCAGCCTGTTTAAACGACTTCCATTGTCTGCACGCCTTTCTTGATTTCCCTCCCTGCCACAGCCCCACAATGCCCTTGTACCAACAACTTTGTTACTTTGGTTGTCCCATATATTAGAACTAAGTTGTTTCAGGTTAGGCCTGGTCCGAGAATTCCAACCTGTGGCACAGATTTCCGAATGAACTGGAGGATTTACATCTCATTTTGCTGAATACTTCAATAGTACAAAAGTGCTCGAAAGAAGGCCACATGACAGTCTAGGAACAGATTTAGATTCACAGTGACAGCTTAATCTACCAGATGCTTCTGGTTCATTTTATTGAAAGGTGAGGAATTTTGGCCAGATCTTGAACCCTCAGTTGGAGGCGTGTCTCCTAAGTATGTTTAGCATGCAAATTTGGCTCCACTCGATGACCTACAAAACAGTGGTCAGGAGAGATAAGTATTTTCCACAGTCAAACTGTTAGGAGCCAGTGACCCGGAGTTCAATGTGCTTGTTAATGATATACAGAGATTGCTGTGATTCTAATCGCATAGTAAAAATTCTGCATATTATCTCTTTTTGCCTTTGACCATTGATGGGGCAGATGACCGTTTGTTCTTTTGAATTGACCAAAGAGCTTTTAAAATTTATTACCAAAAGAAAGCGAGATGTCTCACGAGTCATTAAATCTGTATTGACACTTAGCCCTCAGTAACCCAGCGAAGCACAATTTACTAGGGCTTATTCTTTTAACACCGGAAAATTAATATTGTAAGCAGTCTCATCCTGCAATATAATAACTCTTCTCATAACAATCTCAGAGCAGTATACTGCGGAGACTGCTAGTGTGATAAGAGCACAATACAATATTGGAATTTTTACCCTCACTGTGGGTTTCCAAATTAAGTGGGTAATCCCTTAATTAAGTATCCATCGAACACCCCTGTTCCTTAAAGATTAGCTTTCTTTAGTAAAATAGACTATATTCAAGTAATATGGCCATGATTATGCAATATAAATTATTACATGTCTTTCAAAAGATTGCCAAAAGTCTTATGAGTGAGTCCAAAATATGTAAATCATACATAATTATAAGGCCTGTCTAATAATCCAGTAAAGTTTCACATATGCTCAAAAAAGAATTTTGTAAAATATTACCAGATGGCTAACAGCAAAGCTTTAATAGTATTGAAAAGCTGATATAAAATTGTTCATTTTCTTTGGTAAACAGATTTATTTCATTCAGTTCCCCTACAATAATAGTTGCAGTGGTACAACATAAGAATTTTACTATTCAGCAAAGTAGTTATACTAGTGCTAGTATAGTTTACCTATAATGACATGTCTTACCAGTTTGTATTCAAATTGAATGTTTGTTGTTATTCATTTAGAACAAAAAATAAAATTTCCAAACTATTGTTGCAACAGGAAGCAGCATTTATCGTTTACTGTAAATTAAATACTGATATGATGACAAAGACAACATATATTATATGTGTCTACAAATCACAAAGAACCACATGAAGATTATGAGTAAAATAAGAGTTTCTTAAATTACAGATGCTCCCCTACTTATGAATGAGATATGTTTTGAACGGCCGTGCGTAACTTGAAATGTTCATAAGTCGTTATTCAACATCATTTTAAGGGTATACGCAAATACAAAGGACTAGGATGTTGGGAGCACGTACGCTACGCTGCTGCGTGGCGGGAATAGCGGCCAGAAGTCATACTAGGCGGAATTGGCACGCAGAAAAAAAAATTGATGTTGTGGACAGGAAACAGGAGCCCAATAAACACAATTTGGACTTACAGTGCTTTTCGTTCGTATGTCTGAAAGTTCGTAAGTAGAGGAGCGTCTGTTTTAATGAAATAAACATACTTAGAGTATTTCTATCTCATAGAAAATTAACTTACAAACATTGCAACTAGCTATCTGTTGCTCTCTGTTCCAAAAAAAATTAATAAATGAACAAAAACCCATATTTCTTTTTGATTTAACCAATATGTCAATATGAAACAGTTAACATTTTTTGTGGTCAGTGTAGCTACGGAGAACATTAAATTAGTGGTTTGTGAAAGGTCACAAAGCAAGAAAGTGAAGTATCTGACTGGGAAGCTTATTGAGCTGATATTGTCAGAGGTGCTGTCTTCTGATCTTATGCTGTCTATAGAGCTGTACCTTTCAAAGGGAAGAAGAACCATACAGGTCATGGCATGAGACAAAGCTGTAAGAAGACGAGTATGCTGTAACGAAAGACCAATGGCAAGCCTCTTCACACAGATATAAATATGATATTGATGCAGCCAAATTCCCCCTTTCCTTCTATGCATAAAGAGTGCAAGTAACTTGATTACAAAAGAAGTCTGTCTGAATTTCCTCCTATAACCTATGTCTTCATAACCTGCCAGTCAGCAAAAACCACGAAGTCTCTTCTCCCACACCCAAGAGTGCTAAGGGGGGCATATAAGCCGTGTAGATCTTAGGTTAGACTTTATAGTATCTTGATGGTCCTTCTCCATCAGGGGTGTGGCTAAGTAAAACTTACGAGGCCTTCAATGTTATGTACATTTTTAACTTCCAGGCAGTGATCCCCTGGCTCTCCACACAACCCCCTGCCCAGCCTCTCTGCTCTGGACCGAAATACCTACAGCAGCGTCATTATATTTTATGATCCTCAGTGTTATTCTCCTTCTTGGTCTCTAGCCTTCCTGAAAGCCCCTCATCCTGTGGATACTTCTGGCTGAGAGTGCCGTAAATACTAGACAAGGCTTTTGACACACATAAGCATTTATAACCACCAAGCCGGCCCATGCTCAGGTATTATGTATGACATATGAGAATGCATGTTTTACGGCAGGTTAGCCAGGCCCCAGCCAATGTCCATGAATTATCCATGGCACACATCTCGCCCACTAGTGCTGGGGTCTCTCTTTCTTTCTCAGACCCCATGTGGGGATCATGATAGACACTCTGTCTCTTTCTCCCACACGCACACATGCATAAAAGGAGAGAACTTTTAAGCTTCTTATCATAAATAAAAGTGCATCTCATGCACACTGCAGGCTTGTCCTCCTCTCTGGGCCTCTG
>JAODJW010000097.1:1351289-1365546 GCA_026777045.1 Hyperopisus bebe
CATTAAACGCCACAGGAAACTCAGACCCCTTGTGTGATGCTAAAACGGTACTTCATTAGCATATATGGGCAGGGCTTTAGTGTCTCTATTGTGTCTATCAGGATGCATGCAGATACATGGGACTTCATTCTGAATGAGCACAGCCAGGCTAATTACAGGTAGAAAGGTGTGATTAGTTTTCACTTAATGAAAGGAAATTTTCCTGCCATTAACAAATCTCACCGTTCAATGTACGTGTGCCAGGTAGACCTACATAATTCAGAACTGCATAGTTTGCCAGTGCTGGGTCCTCGGCCATCTTAGACACCACGCACAGCTGATAAATAATAGATTAAACTCTCATTCGACCACGGAGCACTTTTGTGACAAGGGAAAACTCAAACTGTCACAATATTACATGTAACAGACAGCATGTGCGCCCATTCAGTAACAGAAGCTTTGTAACATTTATGTGCTGTGCGTTCTTCACACACTGGGCACGTAACACGTTAGGTTTCACAAACGTGGTCGCAGTGCCGGTGCAAAAGAGGAGCAATGCAGACATGTAAGGCATTTACCCACAGTGCACCTCACCTCATGCATCTCTGATGGTCTGGTCATGAAAGCATGCTTAACAACAGCAGATCATCCTCCCATCCAAACCTTGCACCCAACACAGTCCCAGCACCCCCAGAGCGGGTGAAGGGAGTGCGATGGAGATCTGACCTAAATTCACAGTTTGCAAGGCCAGCCTCTGTGTCAGCAGCAAGGACGTTACCTAGAAATGCTTATTCTACAGCCTGCGTTTATATTACTGTGATAACAGTGCTCATTGGATTCCACACAATGTTGGATAAAGCAATAAATTGTTGTTTAAATATTGCAATTTAAATAAATGTCAAACGGACAAATACAAACTTAATCATTTTAATGTCTCATTTGCATTTAGTATTTTTTTAGTTATGTATATTTCTGTTTATTTGTAATCGAAAAAGGCAATTTATTTATAATGTTGCTGGCAGCATATAAATGTGTGTATGTGTGTCTTTGGTATGTGTGCTCTAGTATATAAATGGTGAAAGCCAACCTGTCACATGACCAGCGTTGTGTCGATTGGGGTGGGAATGACAGCCAAGTAAGGTAGATTCAGAGATTTGAGACCTTCAACAAAACCACCCTTACCAAAGACACAAAACAGTATTTTTAAACTGTGATATGTTCAGTTTTTTTTATTTATTGAGCTTCCTAAAAGGCTCCGTGTAAGTAGGAGGGCTTTGGCTAATGTAACTGTGATAGTAAAAGGGTTTGTTCACTGGGCAAGGGGAAAAACAAGGCAATAAAAGTGAATTGAGCTGAGGTCTCAGATCAAGTGTGGGGTGATGTTTAGATTAATGCCTGAACCAGTAAGACAGCAGTACAGAGATGAACTTCGGGGATACCTTCTGATCTACATAAAGTTACACTTGCTGTTATTACAGAGTCAGGGGAAAAATTATTTGGACCCCTGCTGATTTTGTAAGTTTGCCCACTAACAAAGAAATGATCAGTCTATAATTGAAATGGTAGGTTTATTTGAACAATGAGACAGAACAATAACAAAAAAATCCAAAAAAATGCATTTAAAAAAAGTTATAAATTAATTTGCATTTTCATGAATGAAATAAATATTTGATCCCCTATCAATCAGCAAGATTTTCGGCTCCCAGGTGTATTTTATACAGGTAACGAGCTGACATTGGGAGCCTTCGCAACTCGTTACCTGCATAAAAGACACCTGTCCATAGAAGCAATCAATCTATCCAGATTTCAAACTCTGCACCATGGCCAAGACCACAGAGCTTTCCAAGGATGTCAGGGACAAGATTGTGGACCTACACAAGGCTGGATTGGGCTACAAGACCATCACCAAGCAGCTGGGTGATAAGCTGACAACAGTTGGTGTGATTTTTGCAAATGGAAGAACCATAAAATAACTGCCAATCTCCCTCGGTCTGGAGCTCCATGCAAGATCTCACCTCGTGGAGTTTCAATGATAATGAGAACGGTGTGGAACCAGCCCAGAACTACTCGGAAGGAACTTGTCAATGATCTCAAGGCAGCTGGGACGATAGTCACCAAGAAAACAGTTAGTAGCACACTACGCCATGAAGGACTGGAATGCCCCCAAGGTCCCCCTGCTGAAGAAAGCACATGAACAGGCCTGTTTGAAGTTTTGCCATTGAACATCTAAATGATTCATTCAGGGGAGGACTGAGTGAAAGTGTTGTGGTCAGATGAGAGCAAAATCGAGCTCTTTGGCATCAACTCAGCTCACCGTGTTTGGAGGAGGAGGAATGTTGCCTATGACTCCAAGAACATCGTCCCCACAGTCAAACATAGAGGTGGAAACATTATGCTTTGGGGGTGTTTTTCTGCCAAGGGGACAGAACAACTGCACCACATCAAAGGGAGGATGGATGGGGCCATGTACCGTCAATTCTTGGATGAGAACCTCCTTCCTTCAGCCAAGGCACTGACAACGCATTGTGGGTGGGTCTTCCAGCAGGACAACGACCCTAAGCATACGGCCAAGGCAACAAAGAAGTGGTTGAAGAAGAAGCACATTGAGGTCATGGAGTACCTTAGCCAGTCTCCCGCAAAAGAACTGTGGAGGGAACTCAAGCTTTGTGTATCCAAGCGACAGCCTAAAAACCTTAAAGATTTGCAGGAGGTCTTCAAAGAGGGGTGGATGAAGATTTCTACTGACCTACATGCAAACCTGCTGATCAACTACAAGAAACATCAGACAGCTGTGCTTGCAAACAATGGTTATTCCACCAAGTACTTATTGGTTTGTAACTGTTACATAATTTTTCTTGCTCGTTTTGTTAATAATCTTTTGCTGTTTAAATAACCAGTGAAATTTAAGACTTGTAATTCCTTTATTAATGGGTCAACTTAAGAATTCATCAGGGGGTCAAATAATTATTTCCTTCACTGTATATTAGGTATCATAACATCTGAGAAAACTGACTCACACACCCCCTGAATCAGGCAATATGCTTGCAATCATCTGATATATAATAAAAAGCATAAAGATCACTATAGAAACAGATGCACATTATGTCTGTTGCCCACTGTGTACTTTCACAGATATTTGTGCGATACAAAAAGTGAGGAGGAAGTTACGAATGAGGTACGTTTGAACGACCGTTTGTAACTTGAAATGTTCATAACTCATTATTCAACATCATTTTAAGGATATACGCAAGTACAAAGAACTAGGATGCTGGGAGTACGCAAACAACGCTGCTGCGCGGCGGGAGTAGCAGCCAGAAGTCGTACTACCCGGAAACAGGAGCCCAATGAACAGTCCTCTTCGTTCGTATGTCTGAAAGTTCATAAGTTGAAAGTTTGTAAGTAAAGGAGCGTCTGTATTTATAGATTATTGAATAATAAGGAAAAGTTAATGAATTCAGACCAACCTCAGTGATATTCACAAATTTGGCATGTTTTCATCTTTGGTGTTTTATCCTACCTGCCCACACAGGAAACAATCACCCACATTGTAAGCAAAGTTCACAATGTTTACCAGGGGATATATGTTACATAGGTATTGGACCAATATGTGCCCAGTAAACCTAAAGTGAAGAGCAACTCTCTCAATCAACAGGATACATTTTTGAGGAAATTTCTGTGGACTTTGTGAGTTTTGGAACTTTAACAAAAGTTCTTTGTTGTATTACATGAGGACTGAGTGAGTTTCGGTTCTCAGTACTATAACATACGATGAGGAAGCCTCACTTTAGGTCATATGTGATCTCATCTCGAAGGAAAACAAAAAAATGAGTTTTGGAAATGTACTCTTCAATCAGTGAGATCCTTGAGATAGAAACTGACAAAAACTGATCTCAGTCCATCAGAGTTATTTGTCTTAAATCTGAAAGTCAAGAGATTTCGGTCCGAAATAAGAAGTACTGACTATTCTAGTATATCAGCTTATGTATTAAACAGATGATGACTGTGAATGTGTGAGAGTCAGCCAGGACCAGCTCCTGTCCATCTCCATCTATCTGCCCGTCCTCTCAGCCATCCACTCCTTTCCCTGTCTTACATTCCTGACTGGTCGCCCTGTAAGCTGCCGCTGGTGTGTGGCCCCCTCCTCCAGCTGTGCAGGCTTTCCCACGCTCTGCTTAATATCGCATGACTCTCACACCCCCCACCCCCCCACACACACATACACACCCCCAGCCCCGGCACAGCCCTGGCCCTGTCACACACCACAGGAGCATCACAGAAACCACCAGACAATAACATGCTTTCACACCATGATGAACAAAGGCTTCTTCAACAAGGACATTGTTACACTCAGTCAAACCACAACGTCTGCTCATGTGTTTATGTCTGTATACTAATGCATATATACAGTATAAAAACAAATACACATTTTATGATACATGTGACTGTGAGTCTGCATATATGTAGTACTGTATAGTCTACACATTTCTGTACGTATGCGTGCATTTTGCTAGAGACCATCACTTGATGAGAGTTTGCCATCATTAGCCATATTAAGAGATAGCAGGGGTGTAAATGGTTGCATACCTGTTTCCCCCACTCAAATGTACTGCGACTGCTCCCTACCTGTTCCCCTTTCTGATGCAAGGAGAGAGTCTGTCAGTGTTTCCACCCCCTCGAACGTGGGGGCGGCGGGGAAATGGGACCACAGCCCCTCCAGCCGTGGTTAATCCAAAAGGACAGTTCCTGCTTATTATAGAACCATTGCAGATAATAAAATCTGAATCAAACCGCCAGCCTAGATCCACTGGAGACTTTTTGAGACCACTTTTGCATTTTTAAAGTTACGGAAGCGCCCGGCACTAACGGCGGATCAGATATCACCAGTTTGCATGCCAGCACTTACTTAGTGAACCCATGGCCGGATCAGAGCTGGTTAGCCCAGTTCTGCTGTTCCATCTTTATGTCTCATGTCCTCCACCTCCAGCTGTCACTGTTGCCCCTGAGTGGTCATGGTTGATTCATGTTCATTTGTTTTCACTGTCCTGCATGTTGTAACAAATTTACATTACAGCTACTGCAGACCAATCTGGAAACCACCAAAACATGAAAGCAGATCAGGGTGTAAGGTCTGGGTGTGAGATCTTGTTGTGAGACTGGGGCGTGTCTAAAAGTGTGGGGTGAAGCTGGTAGCAGAGTGTGGGAGCTGCAGAATACAGCCTGCCAATTTCTTAGCCGGGCTACCTGCCTGCCTGGGTGTTTGGCTGCATCCCAATACACGTTTTCCCATCTGCTGACTGCTTTAATTCCCCTTTCTGCTTGTGTCTCCGATACTACTGAATACTTGCCTGTTTGTCTATCTGTCTAGCCTCTCTGCCTGCTTCAGACTGTCTGTCCACCTGTCTGTCTGCGCTATGACTTATCTGTCTCTCTTGCCTTCCTCCCTGCCTGTCTGTCTGGCTGCTTGTCTATCTGCCTGCCTGCAGTCTATCTATTTGCCTTTTAACTGTCTGTTTCCCTGCCTACCTTCTTGTCTGTCTGCCAGTCTGTCTTTCTACCTGTATGTCTGCTTGCCTGCTTGTCTGTCTACCTGCCTGCCAGCCTGTCTGTGTTTTCCTGTCAGTCTGCCTGTCTGTCTGCCAGCCTCTCTGTCTGTTTTTCTATCAGCCTGCCAGCCTGTCTATCTGTCCATTTGCCTGTCTGGTCTCATGGTCTGCCTGTTCATATTGCTCATTCGCCTGACTGTGAGCTCTGTCTCTTCTATGCCTGCAATCCTTTCCTCACATACATACAGACAGACAGCTCAGCTGCTGCAGTCAGCAAGTCCTGCGGAAGAGTTATTCCAGTAAGAGGGTCCAGGTGTCACCAGAGTCATCTCATTACACTGCTAAGGCATCGTTAGAAATGTTATTAATGTTAAACTACACGAAGATGATTAAAATGGAATTCACAATCTTCCATCCATTATGTAAGTACTTAGCCCGGTCAGGGTAACCTGGAGCCTATCCCAGGCAGGAGAGGGCAGGGGTATGTGCTGGAAGGGATTCCAGTCCATCACAGGACACATATACTCACCGTGGGCAATTTAGATTTCCACCACTATGTCTTTGGACTGCGGCAGGATATCCACACTACACAGGGAGAACATGCAAACTGCTCACACACTAGGGGAGATTTGAACGCCTAATCTACTGTGCCACCCGATTCACAATTACGGTACAGATACTGTAAACAGACACTGCATAAATAAGTAATAATATGTGCGTCAGTTGTGGACATTTTGATTGACTGGTGCCAGCATTGCTTAGGAAGCATCAGCAGTGCACTGTGCGGACTACAAACTTTTTTGGGGGCCACTGAGAGGTCAGTTCAGGCATCAGCAGAAACGTGAGAGGTTATTTTCAAATCTGTTTTAAAGGCCCTTCTCCAGTGTCTTCTGCCTGGGGCCATGTCTGAGCTGTCAGAGCTGTGATCCAAGAGGCATGAAACAGAGCTGATTGCCGTCTGACAGCTTTTATAATAGCTAAACATGCACAAGTGGCCAAAACTGAAGCTGCGTCAAAGAGGGCGGAGAGGAAGAAGAGGCAGCTGCTAATTACAATGATATGTTTGTCACCCCTGTATTTCCCCCATGGTGGGAGATACAATAGCCAATAATGCAGCTGCCGGGGGAGATGGGTAATTTTCACATGGGCAGACGGGGGCCGAACAAACCTTTCATCAGTGCTGCAGGTAAAACTGTGGGATAATTACACCCCAAAGCTCGCAGCTACTTTCTAAAAACTTTAAATACAGAAGAAATCTTTGCAGAGTGAAATATTCTGAGCAGCAATGATACAATTTCCTAAATTGTCTTTGATGTTATAGTTTCTTAGACAATGTTACCAGATTATCATTACAATTGCAATGTACCTGAGAGACAAGCCTTTGACTGGGAGGCAACGATTGAGTGCTTCACCTTCTCACAGCCTAAAAGATAATGATCTGCTGTCACCTTAACAAAAAGTGTCCTACAGCATGTGGAACACTAGACAAAGGAGGCCGTTATTTGAATACTTATTTCTAATAAGTGGCTACTTACATGGGTTTAGAAATGATAAAGTTTCACCAATAACACCAATAGCAGCATTAATTAGTATAATTATTTTATTGGTTTGTGAGGTCGGCTAATAAGTGGAGTTTTGTAGAAGTACAGGTTAGGGTTTCAGGTCTCAGGGCCAACGCAGCGTGACAGAGATAGGAAGTTGGGTGAGGATGGCTCGTGGAGCTGGCGGCGGAACGCACTGATGGCCTCAACGCAGGGGGGCGCCCATCAACGCACTCTTAATTGAAACTTATGCAGCGGAAAGGCACCGAATAGGGATTTATAAATTGATTATTGCCAGGCAGCAAAAATGCCAAGGGCAATCAGGTAAATGTAGCATGAATGATCAAATAAGGGAGGGCTTTTTGGACCAGTGTAGATGGTAACCTTTTTATTTATGTCACTCAGCATTCCTTTTAGACAGGAAGAATATAAAATGGTAGGTAGGGGGGCAGATTCCCTGAAAGAGAGGTATTAGTTTTATTTCAAGCCAATAAGTTAGACTCAGCAAAGACATTATGTCATATTTAAAAGGTTTGAAAAAAGCTTTAAATGAAATGGACATTTTGAAGAAAACTTGACCAAATTACTGTGCCTAGTGTAAAGGAACAAATCATGAAAGAAATATATCTTAATCACCTTTCTGGAACTTAGAAAAATGCCATAGGTACCCATCACCTCAATTAACCAGGTAGAAGAGTCCATCAGGATCTGACTGTCCATGATATGGGGTAGAAGCCGACTGGAGCTGGCAGGACAGAGCACAGTTATCCCTGTGCACGCTAGCATCATGCTGGCAGGACAGAGCAAAGTTATCTCTGTGCCACTAACATCAGGCTGGCAGGACAGAGCAAAGTTATCTCTGTGCACGCTAACATCACGCTGGCAGGACAGAGCAAAGTTATTCCTGTGCCACTAACATCATGCTGGCAGGGCAGAGCACAGTTATCCCTGTGCACGCTAACATCATGCTGGCAGGACAGAGCACAGTTGTTCCTGTGCACACTAACATTACGCTAGCAGTGCATACAGGGAGAGTCTGCACTGCACATGCCGGGCACACAGTCCTCCTGGGGAAGCTCTTGCTCCATCTTGAGTCCCATCTAGTCTCTCTGGAGTCGGCATTAACCTGCTCAATCAGAACAGATCAGCCAGAGGTGTCCTTGGGATCAACTCAGAAAGTTCCCTACATAACCACAGTCTTTAATCTTGAGATCAATACAAAATAATCTATTGGGAATGTGAAAAAAGTGCTGGAAATAACATTAAACAGTCTCTGGAGTGCTTCGAAAATGTTCCTGGAATCAGCTCAAAATATTCTGACCTCTAATAGATATTGTCTTCTCATAGACTTCCTGAGATAGAGGTCTGCAGTCCAAACTTCAACATCCACTGCAGGTTTTTAAATGCTGATTATTTAATTAATATTTGAAGCCATTAGAAAGGCCAGTGCCTTGGGACAAAGCTTAACCATGTTATATGGGTCTATGCCATAGTGAAGAGCAAAGGGGGTTCTAGACCCAGTTTAGAGGCTTCAGCCAGCCCATCTTTTGTCCCAGTCCCCCTGAAAAATGATTATTCTAAATCCGTTTAGTGATTTTTCCTGTATTTCTGTACACATTTTATACAAATGCTCCTTTGGTGCTGTGTCTCTTCGGGGAGTCCTTGGGCACCGTTGGTTTGACTTTGTGTTAAATGAGCGGTTGGTCAGGGAATCCCGAATGAGGCACATTACCTGCATTGTGAGCGAGCGTCAGATATGGCACTACGGCGTTTCCCTGAGTGTGATCCGGCTCATGGGATCCTCATTGCTGAGGACCTGAGTAGCTGGACCAGGCTGAGGGGACGCCCCTGTAACACCTGGCTGCGGCAGATAGACAGCCATTTGCGAAGGGTGGGGCTGGATTGCATCTCACTGTACCAGTGCTTGCTCCCCAGCCTGACCTGACCTGTTACAGTCAGGACACCCCATTCGGCAAATCTTATGGTGGGGGGCTCCCATCCAAATGTGAATTGTACCCATTCATAAAGGATCTGTAATGCAGTATATAAGCTTTGTAAAATGTTGTCACAAACAGACAAATTGTCACCTCCATAAAGCTCTTCATGTTCAGCTAAGTGAGCTCACTTCACAGTCATGTTTATAAATGATCTGCATAGACGTTACTCATGTAGCAAGTAGCAAGTAGCGAGGATGAGGAAATGCCGCCATGCTGGGATACAAGTGGGGTGCAGGACAAAATACCGCCATCTCAGGGATTATTTATCCAGCAAAAGTGGAACAGAAAGCGTGATTCATTGCCAAACGTCTGGTGCCCTCAAGTCAAAACTAGAAAAAGAAATTCCACTTCCCGCTGAGATTCAGTGATTTAGAGGGGGGTCAATCTTTACGTTTAGTACACGGTTTTAGCACAAACTGCTACTACCTACATTTAAAAGAGACCCAGAATGCCCTCTGTATGCACTTGACTAAAAAAGAGGCTATAGGCGTATTTTTATAGTGAATATTAATGATAATACCCTCATTGCAAAGGGGATGGATTTTGCTTCACCAGCACTATCATCACAGCACAGTCTCTGTCAGAGGAATTTAATGCAGGATCTGGAAAAAAAAATCTTCATTGGCCTGATAGTGTTTGATTTCCATTGAGGCTGAGGACTGAAACTGGAAGAAGCGCCACTCCAAAGGGTGAATGATAAGCGAGGTTAGCCAACGCTATAGGGAATATGATTTCCCTGCAATGGCGACGGCAAGCATAAAATCAGGCAACTCGGGCCCTCCTCCCAAAATAACATCGCCTGCCCGGTCCATTGCGCAATGAAATACTGTCCTTCAAAGGCGGGAAACAGGCGAATCTCAAGGGCGTATTCATCTGTGTGTATATCACCACTAAACAAGCTGCCAGCTCTTTACAGCTAGATTATCAATCCTGCAGAACCTGACTTATGACAGCGTGCCACCGGATGAGGACCGTCTCATTCCAAAACAAACCCTCTCACTCAATTAGAAAACGCTAGGAGGACATTTGACAGACTGTGCCTTAATTAAATGGGTCTCTCTGCTGACAGTATCAGTGTAAAATAAACCCAGTCAGAGCCTGTAAAGGCCTTTTTTTTGCCTTGATTGCACAAATAAGCCTTGGTTTCCGTAAGATGGTGGTGGCGGGGCATTGGTCACATGAAGTCTGGTCATAGGACATTCATTCAGCTCAGCTGACTACCAATCATTTAAGATTCTCTTCTGTTTTGGGCCGAGGTCCAGAATCCGAGATCATGACACATGAGCACGATTCCCACTGAACACCATGTCCATGACCCAGTGCCCATTTTACTTGTGTTTCTGCTATGCTGATGCCAAAAACAGCCGCCTCTTGTTTTTGCTTCTCTCCACCATTTTGTAAGACACATCTCAACTCTACACACAGAGTTCCTTCCCCCCAGTCTCCATGTCACAAGCTTCTGTTTGGCATCCCTGGCCTCACTACAGGGATGCACGAGGAAGTCAGCTAAGCTGCTATTCTGGTGCGATTTAGTGAACCTACAAATCTTGCAGCTTGGCACGACTGCAGCAGCATCCATTTTAGCACATCGTTCAAACTCAGATGTCTGCCTGAATATTCATAGCTGCTGCCTCTACAGCTGTACCTCGTCCTGAAAGGGGAGGTTGCATATGAAAGGAAATCAAGAGACTCTGAAATAGCCATCAGGCTGAAATCATTCTCTGTTAGGGAACAAGGGATTAAAGGGCATTCAGATGTTTTATTGTCATTTGTACAAGCAAAAGTACAATGAAGTACTTGCTTGCGTACCTCCCTGTGGACATAAACAACACATAATGATGAAGAACAATAAACAGCAATAACAGTATAGCGAACAATAACATACAATACAGACAGTCCCCAGGTTACGAACGAGATTCTTTCCCTAAGTTTGTCTTTAAGTTGAATCTGTTGGAGTGTCAGAACAATAACAATATGGTTTATAATAATAATACCTTGTGACTTGATCTGACAAACTGCCGAAGCTGGGTAATGTTTTCATGAGCATCACAAAGTAGCTATTGTATTCAACCCAAATTTTTAATATGGCTTATGGCAGGTTGTTCATAAGTACAAATTGTCTGCAAGTCAGGTGTTCTTAACCTGGGGACTGCATGTATATACAATGTACAAGCAAAACATGTTATAGATGCAATAAACAATAATATGCATCATAATTCATTATTACTCATCATTAGTTTGTCATCAACCAACCAAGAAAAATACCTCTGGGTCATTGTAACACTCTAAAGATTAACTGGTGTTTGGTCCCTTCAGATTAAGTTAGTCTGTTTTAATATTACATATTTAAATTCTATACTACATAATTTATAGGTTAGGTGTGCATGTGTGAGTGACTGGTGTGTGAGTGTGCCCTGCGATGGGCGATTGGAAAAAGGATGGATGGATGGATGGATAATTTTTAGGTTAATTTAATTAATTGGTGAATGATATTTTGCACTTTCCTTGTAATTTCAGGTCATTTCTTGTGCAAAAACAAAAATCACGCTTTCGTGAAACAAAGTATTTCCATTAAATTCACCGCCTGTATGCCTCACCAGTGCTCGTTAGATGTAAGCAGCCTCCTTGTTCTTCATGGACGTGGAGCCATCTTCACTAAAACAGAACCAAGTGTTTACAGTAGGTAACAAAGTACTTGTAGCTAAGGATGAGTGAAATTTATCATAGTATATAAGTAAAGTATAGTTTGATGAAAAGACTCCAGTGGTCATTTGTTTCAGTAAGATGTGTCTGCAGAAGATGCAGCGTTTGCTATCAATTATTAGTATATAGATCATCCGAGCAGTGGTCCCCCTTATGGCAGTTATTGGCCAATTCTGTGTGTAAGCATGTTTTTAAATTGCATATTGGAGGCAGCACAAAGTTCCAGGGTGACCCTATGCATGCATGCATACATCCATCTATTCATCCATCCATCCATCCATATTCCATAACATATTCTTCACTCCAGGACCTTATGACAGGACGCACTCTCAAAAAAATACCAGGCCATCTCCAAGCACTCATACTTAACCATATCATCAATCTTCCAACCACTTATCCAGGATGAAGTCTATCCCAAGGTAAAGGCAAGAGTGCACATTGGATGGGATGCCAGTTCATTAAAGGCCACACATATACACACATACTTATGTTTAAATATGAAATGCTCTGTTTAATATTCATCATGATCCTTCCCTAATAGAATATTATATTTATTTTGCCATATTACATCATGAACATTGTTGGAAGGACATTGAGGTGTTAACTTCCTAAGTGCAAAATCCCATCATTTTATCACTTGTAGCAACAGTCATATACTTGAGGGCAATAAATTAGTTAATTAACAAGGCAAATCCAAAGACAGGAAAGAGAATAAACATCCAAGTGCGAGAACAGAGACCAAAAGCCCCCGCGCCCTTAGGGAGAAGGCAGTGTGTGGGTCAAGTCAAGGGGTCATCAGATTTTGTTGTGATTTATCGTACGTTTAGTGAAAAGTTCTGGAAAGCAAGCTGCTCAACAAAACAAATAGTGTGGATCACAGGTGAAGCGTCTCGCCTGGAGACGACACAGTGTCAAAGCCGATGTGGCCGTCCACAAACACACACCCCAGTTAGCCTGCAGGAACCATGAGAGTCACTCCATATCTGATTGACATGTTCCATTGTAATCATCATAAACATACATGTGCAATAACAATATAGATGGGAAAATCCTGATAAAACTATCTGAATTATATCTGACAGTTCAGGCATTACAGAGCTACCAGCATAATGTGTAATGAAATCCATCAGCATCCCATTAGGGCATCATGTCACCCAGGGGCGTTGCTAAACATATTGGGGCCCCCAGTCACTCAAGGGCCCTTGGAATCAACATAATTCCATCCACCCCCACCCCCCCTTACGGCTCCTCTGATGCTACCCATGGGTGAGAAAAACAACCAATTATAATGTTACTCTGAGACACAAGGACTCAGTTATAACCTTACTCAAAAATATACTTCCAGGAGGTATATTTTCAAAATACCAAATGCCCAGCTCCACCTCTACTCCAGACACAACTCACAAAGAGGGAGGGATCATCATGTCTGGAATGTATGAATAAGTAAACAAATGACGAGGGAAAATATCCCTCTTCAAAACTTTGATTACTTTGTAGTGCATGCATGAATAAATGTCATTAACAATTTCTCTGCAAAAATTATTCTTCAGGCTAAGAGCTGCTGGAAGCAACGATTAAGACTGTTTCATTTTCTTTATAAGTAATGTGAATTGTTTTTTACACAAGCATGAAAAAATAAAACCAGGAATAAAAGGTATTTTTGTTATTGTTCAAAATCTCTAATAAATAAAATCCTTTACAGTTTTGCCTGATACAAATTATTGATATGCATATATGATTATGGTTATATATTCTTATAAAACACATCATTCTAAGTCTGTGTGTGAAGGTATGTTTCTTCCTTGAAGCATTTCTATTTTTGGACCTTATGTTACACCTGATTAGCCATGAAAATCAGTCACCCTGTGGGCTTAGTGGCCTAAACTAACCTGAACATACTTCTCTTTCCCTCTCCCTATCTCTCGCTCACTCTAACTATCTATCTCATATTAAAAATCTCAGATAATGCACAAGGCTGCTTCTTGCAGCTAACAGCAGCTCACAGGCCCCACATGTGCCAATGGCGACATCACCGAGCTAGTGGAGGAAACCTTCTGTTCATCAGCAGAAATGAATGAGCATTATCGGGAGCACACAGGAACCGGGAAGTTGGCAAATTAACGTTAACAAACCCATCGACAGCTTGTCCAGCGGAATTAGGCTGCCACCTAGTGGGAACTCTGGATCATAGCAGTGTCTGAGGAAGCTAGCATGTCCGCTGGAAAACGGCAATACAGACACCGGATGGGCCCGTGCCGGGGTGGCCGTCCCCCTCCCGGGGTCGGCTGCCTGTTGCCTCTGGTACTCTGGGGCTCGTGCCCTTTTTGGCTGCGGGGGCTGCGCCGGGGTCCTCCCTCCTCCTCCTGCTGGGGTGGGGGCGCGGCTCTCCTTGGGGCGTGGGGCCTTGGCTCTTCCGTGCTCTGGGGGGCCTGCGGACGCCTTGGGTCTCCTGGGCCTGTCTCCGCCGGCCTCTGGCTCTTGTGGGGTGGGGCTG
>JAODJW010000097.1:1365646-1376020 GCA_026777045.1 Hyperopisus bebe
TTCCTCCTTTTTAATCTCTCTCCCTACCCATTTTCTTCACTTATTTTCTTCCTAATTTATCATTCCCTTCCAGGCAGCTCGGCAACCGAAAGACACCGGATGTTTTCAGTAAGTGAGTTTTATCTGGTGGAGATATGATGTCCCAGTTTAGGGTCAGGCGGACACATAATTAACACCGGACCTACATGTTGGAGAGGATGAAGTTTGCAGAGTAGAACAAAACAATAAAAACAATATAGCATGCAGCTTTAACACGAGTAAACAGTGGGTCAAAAGAAGATATATAAATAGTCAATTAGTCAAAATCATTTTGCTCTGTTCACTCCCAAATTTTCCAGTACAACGATATAAATTCAGGCTTTACCAGTTCAAATACTTTCAGATATTCCATTTATCTTAATAGAGAATTATATTAATGTGGTATTATTTTTAACCTGTCATGTATCTTTCTGAGCTTTGACATACAAAGCAATTTTCATTCCACTTCAAGGTTAAAAACTACAGAAATATTTGTAATTTTTGTCTTTTGCATCGCTTTAGACACATTTGAATAACTAATAATTGAGTGGATTACCCGTTTCGTTTATTGCCCAACAATTCGGCTGTTAGTGCGCAGTATGGTGCAGTATTTTATTTAGGGAATAAGTCTAATTAAATTATTCAAGAATGCATTTGCTCTGAAACTTAATATTCCTCATGTAGCGGGTGTGAATATATGACCTGGACTGCATCCCACAGATGGAACCCTGATGCCACCTTGTGGTGATTATGTCAAGCTGCATCTACTCATTCCAGATAAATAATAACCTGCAACTTTAAACATATAATAGTATTAATAATAACAATAATTTAAAACCGATTTAAAGGTGTTATATCAAAACCAATTTCAAAACCATGACGGGGTCGAAATACTCAATATTCACTGAAAAATCCGCATAGATTTAAACCTTGCAGATATATACACAGTCACAAGACTCTCACTCAAGCATGGGCATAAATTACGGGGGGGATGAGGGGGTTGTAGCCCCCTCAAGGAATGAGTCCAAAGTCAAAGAATGATTAGGAGGCAAGGCTCTCAGTGTAGAAATACAGGAAAACTAAATTTGTTGAATTAGTAGTATTGTTTTATAATTTAATTATTGATTGTACTGAAATAAGAATTAAATGTAAGTGTCTAAACATGAACTGAACACACGACTGCGTTTTTCATGCTCTCACATTGCAATAACTACTTTTCTGATTTATGGAGTATATTCAGATATTTTGGGGAAAAAAGGTATTATTAATCCTCATTGCTTGAAAGTGTCCCATGCAGCACGAGAGGGTTATTCTCACAAACCCACTGACTAACAGATCAGTTCTCTCAAATTTTCAAAATTAGTTTGAAAACAGACTCAAATTACACAACTTCATTCTCAACCACTTGTCTGTGGCCCAGTAGCAGCCACAAACAGCCTTTTGTAGGCCATGGAACTGTAGCAGGGATATGTACTGAGGTCCGTAATAAACTGCCACCTGGATGCAAACCGGATTGCAACTGATCAATAGCAGACATTAGCCTATCACATGCAATTTTCAATTCCACCCAATCATATGGTAGTCTATTAATAACAGACAACCTACTATGCTACTGTTTTACATTTTAGCGGATGACCTCCCTGCCCCCTGCTTTGTGTCTCAAATATTAAGACTGGGAAAATGTGAACTGGGCCTTTGACTTTCCCTGCCAGCTCCCCCTCTGAGTCCAGTTCCTGCTAAGGTTTCTTCCTGCCCCTGTCGCCTCTGGCTTGCTCACTGGGGGCTTTGGGCTGGGATGATGTAAAGCGCCTTGATACAATGTAATGTTATGAGAATGCACTATACAAATAAATTGAACTGAATTGAAAAAATAAATTGAATTGAAATGCTTTGTCCAAAGTGACATACAAGTGAGGCAAATAGCACGTTGCAAATGTTCATACTATGAAGGAGTCGGCTAGGCATAAATGCAGTTAGGCTGAGCTTCCAGTGAATGCCCAGGTATAAACAGTTTTGGAGAAGGAGCTATACAACTTCTTCCAAACAGAGCAAGACCCTGATAAGACTATACAATAACTAGAAGTACAACATAGGAACATTCAGGAAACAAAGACACATCAGGCTAGTAGAGGAATTCATGGAACAGATGGGTCTTGAGGTGTTTCTTCAAGATAGAGAGGGAGTCTGATGACCAGCAGTATTCCAGGAGCTCATTCCACCATCTGGGGAACCACACAAGAGACCCACCTGGAATGACACTTCTTGCATGATGGAGGGGTCTCCAAGCAATGTTGGTTTACTGATCAAAGGGGGCGAGACGGGACATAGGGCTTTGGGTAGGGATGGGTGCCTGTCCATTGATGGACCTGCAAGCCAGCACCAATGACTTGGCCTTGATGCTAGTGCCTATAGGGTGTCAGCGAAGGGAGGTGTGACATGAGAAGGTTTAGGTTTAATGAATATCAGCCATGCTGCCACATTGTTCATGTTCTGAAACTATTTAATAGTAAGTGTAAATTCCATGGGAATTTTAAGCAAAAATGGCCCCTTGAAGTAAAGAAATAACTTTATATCATGACAATTGTTCAATATTGTATTAAAAGAATAATTGCAGCAAAATATTTTGTCATGTTTCCCAGATCTACAGGGTCTGAACTATTTGTTTGGCCTCTGGGTAGTTTATTTATTTCATCAGCTTTATTAATCAGCACTTATTTCTGCAATAAAAGTATTTCAGCAAAGATGAGAAAAAACGGCACTGATTTCATTCTTATTTCATTTTCTGTAATTTGATCTTAAAAATGAGGAAACCATTAGCGTATCTAGAAAATCATTTAAATTATTAAATCAGAGCAACAAATGACAATTCCGATATACATTTTATGGTCTCTAGTTTAATTTTAACCTAAACAATAGGGTGATGTCAATTGCTCTACATGCACAAATTAAAAAAAATACTTTTTTTTTTTAATTCTAAAGCTTGTGAGAATGACCCAAGAGAGATAACCTATTTAAAATGGAAAAGAACATATTGCTGTGAACAGTATGCAATTATTTTCAAAAATTACCTCAGATCTTCAAACGCTTCAGGGATACTAGAAGCATGTCTGATTTGAGTCAGTAAAATTAATGGAGAAAGTGATCACTAGTCTAACAGACCAAATTCTACAGTGGACAGAAAGGACTACATCTAAGTTCAATAAATTCCAATAGAGAGTTATGCAGAGTGAATGTTTATTTCAAACTGATAAAGGCGAAAAAAAAAAACAGCAATTACAATGTTATTTACAAGAAGGGTCAAGCCAGGCATTTAACTTAGTTATTAATCCCAATAACTACTTTTTACCCCACAGAGATTCTTTAAGAAAAGTAAACTTATTGATAAATGGTCCATTTGCATTACTCATAAAATAATACACAAACCATACATTTGGAGATGAGATGCATGCATACACACACACACACACACACACACACACACACACCTTCCGAAACATTGCAATACTAGACATTGTCAATATGTCGTTCATCCAACTCCATAACATATATAAACACTTCAGATTTCAGTAGTTTAAATTAAGTAAATTATAAACATGCGTTATGAAGTGTCTAGTTGATTTTTAAATCAAAAGAGTTTAAACTTATATTATGGACCATGAATAATAAAAGGTAATGAGAAAAGTTCAATATGACTAAGGGGGCGTGGCCTCTGTTTTATCACATTCCCATGCCAACTTCACCCATAATTTAGAGAAAAACTTACCAAACCCTAAATTAAAGTCTTGGCATTATTATAATAAAATGAGTAAAACCATTAAGAAAGATACCAAATAGAACTAAAAGTTTCAGCTTTGTTTCACTGAAAATGAAGACAGAGCTCATGGTGTGACAATACAATCCTCACTCACCATAGAGCTGTAATTGACTGGAGTCACATGTTAAAGCTGGTGATGATAGATTTTCTCCTCTGAGTGTGTTACAGCGTCTTATTTTCAAATGGACTGATTTAATCTTCCAGTTCTTATTGTCAAATGGGGAACGTATGAGCCCAAAGACCTGCTCAAAAATGCCCATACAGACCCACTCCTTATGAATGGTCCCAGCCACAGCCACTACCACCAGTCCGTGTGGTGAGGCCACACATTTCAGGCCATGGGGCTCAAGGTTGGGGTTAAAGAGAAGTCTTTCCTCTCTAGCCATGGCCAGGAGACGTAGGCTGACCAGTTCTGCCCCTTGGAACTCATCCAGCTGCTCCGCTTGCATGGTGGATTGGAGTTTCAGACACGCATTCTCCCAGAAGTGCTGTGGACCCCAGGGCTCAGGGGGCTGATTTTTAGCAGGGTTCTGAGAGTTTAGAGCTTGGAAAAACCACTGACAAAACGCCTTCCCCAGAGTCAAGTAATCAGATACAATCACACTTGAATTGTCCTCCTTTTCTTCTATGGCCGGCCTTGACACCTATAAAGAGAAACCTTCATTAGGAAACATTACTAGTCCACACACTGCATTAGAACTTCTACACAGTGCACAAACTACATCGAATACACTGAAATACAACGTAGATTTCATGGCTGCACCATAATCACCTTCCCGGAGCGCCACAGCTGAAGGGTGGCCTTCACTAGCTGACTCTTCTCAGCCGTGGGTGGCACGACAACATTCTGGGCCGCCAGGTACTTGAAAATGACGTCTCGGTGCACCTTCTTACGCTTTAGCAACTCCTCGGCATCCTGACTGTACGCCAATACAGCCTTCATTGCCTCTGCAAAAGAACGATATCCAATCATATACCTCAGTACCAAGGATATTTACTAATATGGAAAATGTTCATGTCGTTTTAGTCATATAAATAAGGACTGCGACATCGAAATATGGTGTATCACTAGAGAATAAGTAACTACAGATTTTACACCTTACAACGGAAGTAACACATAACTGAAACCTGAATCATCCGCACCTTTAGCGTTTGCAACCACGATCATTCTGTTGGTTACCGTGTCGCAAAGACCCCGCAAATCAGCCTCCGACAGAAAACCTAAAATCTGTACAAAACCATCACGCTCTATGGCCGTCAGGCCTGCCATGATCGAAAACTTCCTGGTTGTTTTTGTTTTTTCGATAAGGTGTGTTTTCGTCGAGGTCCGTCATGTGAAACGTTCCGACTGAAAACAAACACCTCCTGCCTTAGGTTCCTAGACATCAACGACTGTGAGTTGTGAGTTCGGTTGCAATCTCCTAGTGCTCGTTTATGCGACATCATAAGAATACCGTATGTAAAGTACTGAGTGTCTTAGGCAGTCAAAAGAAATGTTTAACGCCCAGCCATTCCGTGTTTATTTATTTTCACCACCAGCTCATCTAATTAATTAATTAGCTAGTTAAAAATTAACGAGAAATTGATTAGCTATGCGAGGTGTGTGAGTGGTCGACTCAAAAAATACATGGGTGTATTTTATGGTTGCTGCAAATACTGGGGTGATTTTAGCAGGTTTTGAAATGGCTAAACTGACACACTTTGACTGACATAATAGCATAGCTTTACACCAATATGAAGATCATTCAAACATTTTCTTTGGCTACCTAAGATTTTGCATAAGAATACTCAAGAAACTCTTAAAACTCATACATCCAACACATTTGTGAACATCTCAAAGATTAATATACAAAAAAGTAACATTATGTAATATACTAAATGCTTAATAAATATGTTAGTCCCCATTTTAAAAATTAGGCTAAGCACTGTGGTCTAATGCCCCTTTGTGACTTAAGAATCGTTCAGTCTTATGAAACTTTGGCATTGCCTCCACTAAGAACCAATTTGACCCATCAAAACAAATGGCCTTAACTAGTATCTATATGCCCGTCTACCAAATTATAAAGACAAAGTGAACATTTTTCCACTTCTAACCAGGTTGCTTCACAACGGCACATTTTTTTTTCCCCTACAGGACATAACCTGAGATCAAATCTTCATCACAACCATCCTATAATTAGATTGCAATAAAATTACAAAAGTTTATTTCATACATTTATATATTAAGTGTAAAAACTAGCATGAACACATTTGCAATTTTAATGTACAAAATGTGCAAAACTTAAGATGTATGCTGTTTTGAGGGGGGGGGGGGGGAGGAATTTTAAACACTGATGTCAGAATAGTGTAGCTTACCTTCTGAAGAATTTAACAATGTATCAAGATACACAAACCCCAAAACACTTGAAATTTCGAACTGTGAAGTTCACATATTATTTAACCTGGACAGCATTTAGCAACTTTATTCTACATTTTCTTTGGTTTAAAAAGGTACATTGTATCTGTAGGAAAATACAGTAGAAGGATATTCATTTATATATAGAAAATAAGATTTTATATACATAAAGACAAATCCAAACATCCACTAAACTATTCCAGTGACAATGGTCTTAAGGGACCAACACCAGGACACACAAGGTTTCTCAGCCAGTAGTACACAGAGTATCTATACAGAAAACCAACATGTGGGGGAAAACATGAATTAAGCACATTATATTCATAATCATAACTTTAGATAATGGGTGCTTAAAAATGTGTTATGTCAACAATGTCATATAAAACCATCCACATGCATGATAAAAACTGAAAAATGAATTGCAAATCCGTAAATGTAGCTTTCCTCCACCAGTACACATCAATTTAACACAGTTTAAGTCAGTGAAACTACCAAAATTTAGCCATAATGAAGGATTTATTGAGTTTGGAGTTCTTATTAATGTGTCACTTCTTAGAAGCAGCATCAGTCCGTTGACATCTATTCTTTGACAAATCCAGAAAAAGAAAACTATGAAAGTAGTGTTGTTAGGACAAATCTCTGCTAAAATGCACATTTGAGCATTTAAAAAGAACTAAGAAAAATACAATTATTTGTCAACTTTGGGATTCTAATTCATTTCCATAAAAAAACACAATACAACTGTACATTACTAAAAAACAAAGATGAAAAATCGGTTCAAACCCCAAGATGCACTGAATTCAATTAGTGTTCAATGGCTCCTATTATTTTAGAAGACCTGGAATATTCTGCTCCAATGTAGGAATTCTATTAATATAAAGAAGTGATTGAAAAGAAAGGCAATGAAAGATTCTGCTTTTTTGTCCAAAAACTGCACAGTCCAGTTATACATGCAGAACCCACAGAACAAAAAAAGGTAAACCAATATTGAACAGTCAAAACAAAGAAATGGACTTTAATGTTAGTCGAACAGCAGGATAAACACTGGGTTCACACCAAATTCTCTTTACAGGAAAGGGTACGTCTAAATTGTAAATAGTCCCCGTCTCAAACCTACACACTGGGACCATCACATATTTTAATAACATTGTCTTATTTTGACCTTTTAGAAAACATCTTTGCATGAAGTTAACCAGGTTGTTCCAGGCATTTCATAGTATGTCCTTTTAAGTGGGGGATTAACCATATACATTCTGTTTCTTCCACCGAAAACGGCAAATGAATGCTTTTTCTGGACGGGGGAGGGGGGAGGGGCAGTTGGTTTAAAAAATAAAAAAATGGGAAAAAAAAAATAAATCACACAGCTAGTGCCTCCCAGAGGCAGCCATGAAATGTGCTCTTTGCAGTCTCACTCTTCCCACATGTCAGTCTTCAGTATTATAAATCCCTTCTAAGGTGCCATCTGAATCTCTCTTGACTTTAGCTTTGCAGATGGAGTGTGCAGACAGCTGCCCAATCAAAGTTTACAAGAACAAGTAGATTCTTCACTTCTGCATCTTGGAAACCAGATATCGCCACATGTTCCATATTTCTATCTACCAGGCACCTAGGAATTGGCAAAACACATACAGAGATTACAATATTACCCAGAAAGACCTGCCATTCAGTTTCATTCAAGAATGCCCTACAGCTGAAAAAGTTAGATTACACAAGAATACAAGTTTATACAGTGAGACTTACTTTCATCATCAGAATCAAAGCCAAAGAGAGACTTGCACTTGCTGGAAGAGAGATGGCTCTGCAATGCTTCAGCACTTGGGAAAGAGGAGAAGCAGTTTGTACATCGCTGCCTCTGAGTGCTGTGGCTTGGGCCGCTCTCTTCTTCACACGATGGTGGGTGCAGGTCCGAGGACTTCCTCCTCTTGGGCATGCTAGTGTGTCGCTCATCTAGATAGGCAGTCGGCGGTGGACGCACAAAAGGCTTGTTAGACGTCTTCCCATAGGAAGGGGCTGTGTGAGACGTCTCCTTTTTCTGTCCCTCCGTGGTACATTCTGGTTTTCCATTGCTTTCTGTATTTACATTATTGTTCTCCCGAGTCTCCTGGTCTCTTTGTCCTTCAGGGCACGTAGCCTTTAGCGGACTTTGGGTGGAAACAACAGCAACCCAGTCCCCATTTTTGGCGTGTCCATTCACAAGCTGCTCGTTTGAGGCAGTTCTGTCTACATGAACATCGTCATGCTTTTCTGGCATTCCAAGTGAAACCATTTCTTCACCAACATTCATAATACCATTGCCAGCTGGACAGCTTACACACCTCTTTACTGATCTGTTCAGTGATTCACAACCAGGTTCACTCACAGTTGCCATGCATTTTTCTTCAGTCTGGATGTTACAGTCACCAGCATTGTGTTCTTCTAGAGGAGGCAGGTAATGCTTCTGCTCATGATGATGCAGCCTGGCAAGGTGGCAGAAGTGCTGTGAGCAACCAGCAAAGTCACACTGCGCTTGAAGCGGCCGGTGTTTCTTCATGTGATCCCTGAGCTCGGCACGAGTCTTGAAACGGAGCGTGCAGTCAAAATGATAGCATGCATGTTTCAGAGGGTGCTCATGCCTTTTCACATGATGCTGGAAATGCTCCAAACTCTTAAACTCTCTTTGGCAAAACTGGCACTTTCCACTTCTTCTTCGGAAGATATATTCCAGCACTTTCATGTCCACCGGATGCAATTTCATTGCATGTCTGAGAAGAGATGACTCATTTCTGAAAGGGGTCTTGGTACATCCACCTGCAGGACAATGGTGTCTAGGCTTTCCACTCTCATTTTCATTCATTATCTTCCTCTTGTCCCCAGACCTTGCTTTCCTGGGATTTGAGTGTTTTCCTTGCATCTTCTGGTCCCCTTGTACTTTACCAACTTTCTTCTTGCGCAAAGAAATCCTGTGCTGTCTGTCAGTTGTAGGTTTCTTTTTTCTGGAACTTGAAATTTCTCTGGACACCTTTGCCCCTGCTAGCTCCTTGCTGACATTCCTCTGTCGTGTGGAAATCCTGTATGCTATTCTTGTGCCAGATTTGTTTTTGTGCTTATCATTTGGAGGCAACTGTTCTGTATATGGCAAAGCTTCGCAAAGCCCATTTCCATGCACAGAGGTAATTTTCAGTTTTTCAATATGTTCAAACACGTGTTTTTTTGCTATGAGACGGCGGTTAAACAATTTTCCACAAAACATACATTTCAGTTTGTCCTTTTGTAGGTGAGCAACTGCATGTAATATTATATTACCACCCCTGAAATTCTTATTGCACAGTTTACAATAATGACTTAAGACAGGATTCTCAGCTTTAACATGACCATCCACCAACGGAGCTTCCAACTTGCTTCCTAAAGCTGTTTTAGTTTTTTCCAAGGTGGAGGTTTGCACTTGCTTTCGTTCAAGACCAACTACTGAGAGCTCCATATCAGCGGAGACATGGGTCGTGTTACTTTCTATAACAGTTTCATTAGAGACAGCTCTTTCATTGATCTGAACATGGTTAGTGCTGTCAGAGACAAATGTGTTATCAGCAACAGTGATAGTGTTATCGGAAGCACCAGCTGTGTTATGAGGAGCAGTTGAATAGCTGCTGGGAATATCCTTTTCACCAGTATGAATGTGAACTGTGTCATCAGCAACTGCAATTACACTGTCAGTGACAATCTCCTCTACCACCATTTCAACTGTCCCTGGTTCTACAGTGTCACCTTGAGTAAATGTTCCAGCTTCTACAAAAACTTCTACAGTACATTCTGGCTTTGCGATTCCAGCATCACAGAATGAATGCACCGTAGCTTCTGGTGACTTCTGTTGGAAAGTATTATTTTCTACCAGCACCTCCAGTGGACACCCAGTGCATTCAGGGTGACCTTCTGCCAGGTCACAGGGTAATGCTGATGGTGCATCGTTTATGATTTCAGAATCATCATCAACAGCTTCCTCAGGAATCTTGCAATAGTTGTGCAACTGCAAAATGGTAGCATAATTTACATCACCAGCAGCCTTCCAAAATGTATTTGGCTTATCGGCACAAGATGACTTCAATTCATCCAGAGGTTCTACAGCAGAGTCACCTTCCTTTTCACAATGTTCTTCAAGTTCTTGGAAGCTTAT
>JAODJW010000097.1:1383422-1403287 GCA_026777045.1 Hyperopisus bebe
TAAACAGTCTATGCAGCCTAACATTTAAGAGTTAAATGGGATGAAACATAGAGGCAGCTCTCATTTCTTGATGATATATATGACGTGACTCTATTTTTTGTGTCCATATGGTTTAGTTCAATTTAAAAGCGTGAGCACTCAAAAACAAACTTTTTTTAGAGATTACTTGCATACATTCTTTTTTGAAGACAGTCTAATTTCTGGTATTTATGAATTTCTTGACAGAATATTTGGGAGAATATTTGAGGGTAAAATGTACTGTAACCGTAAAAACTATGTACCAAATAATTAGACTTGCTTTAAAAACGTGAAATTCTCAATAAAATACCCTAGAAATTAGTTTTGCTAATTCTTACACTAGAATAGAAAATATAAGTAATGGAGATTCACGTTAGTCAGTTCAACTTCTTTAGTGTGAAGGTGGTGTAACCATCATTTCATATTCTGGGAGCCATTTGTGCATATTCTGCAAAAAATCCATGTGTAAGGAAATAACATCACAGAGAACGCTGATGTCACTAACTACTGCATGCCAAGGTTAGCACGACTGTCTCTTTAAAATATCAGATAAATTGACATTCTTAAGGTATGGTCAGGTATGCTAATTAGGTTTACATGTCAAATGGTATGACCCCAGGAAAACATTAATCATAATTATGAAAATGAGAATTTATTTTTTTAAATATGTTTGAAATATTCACACCAAGATCATGTGTCCATGATAATGCCTGCCATATTCAGTGCTGGAAAGTAACGAAGTACATTTAGGCTACTGCACTTAAGTACATTTTCCAAAAATCTGTACTGAGGTAGACGTAGCTTTTGACTTTTATTCTACTACATCTTACAACAAATATTACCAAATTTTTATCTACGGAAGCGTAATGCGTTCACTTGAGAAAAAAATATTTTGCTCTGTTTTTCTGAATTTATAACATAATTATCTCGGAATTTCTGAGATAAAGTTTTAATGTAAAATAAAAATGCACTCTGTTTTTCTGTATTAACGAGATACTGTTTTCTTGTGAAAAAAAATAATACGCTCTTTTTTATGAATTAACGAGATACTGTTTTCACGTAAAAAAAATACGCTCCGTTTTTCCGAATCGGTCTTTGTCAGCTGATGTCACACTCGCTATAGCCGCAGTGTATTGTGGGTCGAATCGCCATTTTGGTTGTATACAACGCGAGAGCGAGCTTTTGCGTTCGGCATTATCTCTTGTAAGATGGGACATTATGTGAAAGGTTGTCATACTAAGTCACATGGTAGAAATGGCAAAAAGGTGGACCACGACATGAGATTTTTTCGGTTTCCCACTTGGAAAAGAGGATATGGATACCAAGTAGAGGAGGTAATAAAGAAGCGTCGGGTGGCCTGGGTCGCAGCAGTGAGACTGAAGGAGATCACTTTGAACACGATATCGCCCTTCATGCGTGTTTGCTCTCGGCATTTTCATAAAGGTAACTAAGATTTTTTTGTTTGAGTAATATTACTGAATATGCATTTTTTGTCTTCTAAAGTTGGTATTTTCAGATTGGTTAACCTACGCTAGCAAGCTAGACTTACTACGGAGGGCAGCAGAAATGGGTATGTTCGTTTTAAAGTAGCGTTACAGAGTGAATGATTTTTAAAGACAAGTAAACCGCAAAACTGTAATGACACGTTTATCAGTGCATGTGTGTGTATACTCGCGTGCATGGATTATAAGCCGCAATGCTAGAAAAGGCTGTCACTGTGTGCTGTGCCCTGACAAACCAATGACCAACTATAGTTAAAGTCTAGAAACATTTGCAAGTACGGTTTCTGACGTTTTACATGATGTCTGGAAGGATCTGTATAAACTCGTTGTATACCGAGCCTGTGTCCTGCTTGCCGCTTATATTTTATTTAAAACACAATCAATAGAGTTATGTCCAATGACATTTTTGTGGTGTTCTTGACTCTTTTTCCATTCTTAAACACCTAAATGGCTGGTGTGTTTTGGTAATGAAAATTTTGGCAATGGATAATAGTAACTTATTGCTGATTAAGTTAACCAAATGTGTTTACATCCGCGATACACTCAAAATGGCGAATCTGGGCGTGTCAGACAGTGCAAACACGTGACTGACAAAATTACAGTTTTCATTAAAAATATATATGGTCTGATTGTCTCTTGAGTCACCACATGGCCAGCCTGAATGCATTTCAGATGCATCGTCTTGTATCTGTAGAGCATGCCACACTGGTCCAATTGATCCTGGAGAAACACTGCACTGTCCTGCAGATAAGAATGGGCTTTCCGTCTGAACAACCGCAAAACCTTGAGGTGACTGCGCAAAGTCGTCAAACTAATAACAATGGGCCTCATTCACCAACCGTTCTTACGAACAAATTTGTTCTTAAACCCCACGTACGCACTTTTTTTTAAACAAAGATTCTGACATTCGCCAGTGTTTTCTTATCTGAATTTGTTCTTAGCTGAGAACTGAATCTACGCACACTCAAGACCATTCGTACGCCCCTTTGAGTAATGATAGTTTGTTCAAAATTATTGGTTATAGAATTTTTGTTCATTCTACAGTTCGTAAAATGATAGTATTTTATTAATTTATAAAAGTAAATTATAAAAAATCATTTTAAAGTGTAAAAATTATTTTCATGGTAGTAACGGCGATCATGTGGATTGTAAATGGGTCAGAATCTTCGTAAAAAAGTGTACGTGGGGTACAAATTGTTCGGTTGGTGAATGGCCGAATGCCATCTATGTTACTTAAAGCTGCGAGTATTTCCCAGTGTTTCAAACCCAGACCAAAATAGATAAACTGAATCAATCTAAGGTGTGACATTGTTGCAGTGAAATCAAGCTCTAAAGTAGGCGAAATGAGAGTTTAATTCAGAAAAACAGACCATGTATATATTTTTTACACAAAAACAGTATCTCGTTAATTCAGAGAAACAGCGTATTTTTCTACATGAAAACGTACTGTATCTTATTAATTCAGAAAAACATTTTTTACATGAAGACAGAATCTCGTTTATTCAGAAAAACAGAGTATTTTTATTTTACATGTAAACTTTATCTCAGAAATTCCGAGATAATTATGTCATTAATTCAGGAAAAACAGCAGAATTATTTTTTCTCAAGTGAACGCATTACGCTTCCGTACATTTCTACTTAGTGTTGTGTTGCATTTCACAAATACATTTGTTTTTTTCTTTGATTTCAGGTAACGACAGAGAAAGGTATTATTGGGACAGATAATACCGAGATTTCGGGACTTGTCAAAGTAAAGCCCAGCGACCTGAAGCAAACAGTAGACGTCAAAGGTTTGTAATCCTGTCGGCTCTTTGAAAACCTTTGGGCATTGTGTGTGTGTGGTTTTTTTTTTTTTTATTTAAGTTTTTTTTTGCGTGGTGGTTGGAGAGATTGGTTGCTATTCAGTTTGTACTACATTAAATACGATCTTCATATATTATGGAAAGTGCTTGGCAAATAGAAAGAGGTGATCCTTGGATGTTTGTGATCAGCCTACATTACTGGTGAATTGTGAATAGCCTGTAGACAGTATCATGACAAAGGTGTTGAAATTTGCATCCTGTTGTCTTTAGCTGCTAAGTTTTATTTAATAACACACATACAGTATATGGCTTTGCGATATGACCAGAATCTTATATCCCGATACATATCACGATATAATACATTTTCTGTAAATTAAATGAATAAATGGTTTATATAAAACGACCACATGGAAAAACCTATTTTGTATTACATTTGAATAATTTACTTGACAAATGATACTTATTCATATTTAATTTTTTTTCTTTTATTTAGAACATTTGCACAAATTTCCAATTCAGAATGTAACAAAACATATGATATTAATGTATAAAATATAAAAAGGTAAATGGAAAACCACAAACTGTTGGAATATGCGCTGTAAAAACAGGCAGCGCTGTGAAATGTTGTGCTCTGTACGCATGCGCCAAACATAGCGCACATGCAGCCGGTGTCACTGCATGTCCAGGATCATGCAAATTTCCTGTAATTTGCAACACAACGAAAAAATGTTAAGTGTAATATGAAACAATAGATGTTTTTCTATCATCACATGATATATATCGTTATATCGCACAGCCCTACACACATATCAGAGCTAGAACTGAGGCTGAGAGCATGTGCTCAGCTTAGATGTGCTTATCAGCATTAATCACCGTAGCTGGTTATTTATGTAAACCTAATTTCAGTTAATACAATGGAATATATTTCTGAAGCTCGTATTATAAATTGGCAGTTAGTTTTAAATGTTTGGAAAATGCGACACTTTCATGCCTGAACTTTTGTGTTCAACAAAATATACGTCCAGTGGACTTACTGTACTTACTTTTACTTAAGTAGAAAGGCCAGTAGGGTACTTCAACTTTTACTAGAGTACATTGCCTGTCTTTTTGTACTTAAGGAAATTGAGTAGTTCAGCAGAGGTTAAATCTGATTTTAAATTGAAATGTTAAATATACTATATGACTCCTATTACAAGCCTTTCTTTCAGAGACCAATTTTGTAAAATGTCAGTTCGTTATAATGCTGATCAAAGATGTAATATGAACTAACTTACTGTGTGGAACTGTTTTCAAGTGTTTAATGTTGTTTATTTATTTAGAAAAAAGTGATTTATCCACAACATTATTATCAAAGCTCTGTAAGACTAGAATAAAATGATTATTTTGCACAACCTTGGTGTTTTAGAAATGTTTATCTTTAATGCAGTGACCGATATTACTTAAATCGCTGTTACTGGACACGCACCAGATTTGTTTAGCACAAATTAGCTAGGAAAACAAAAATGCCAGTTATGATAGGAGACGTCTAGTTTTCTTTGTACTGAATCTGAGTGTGGACACAGTGTGGTTCATAAACTGTCCTAACAACATGAGAAACATGTAAACACTTGGATGTTTTGAGTCGGAGTTAATTTCTCAAGGGAGACATATCAATATGGTATTTCTAACATGATTGAAGTTGTGCTTCATTATCATCATTATATTATGAGAAACAGTCTGTGTTTTTGCACATATACAAATATTTACTGCAAACATTTCTTTTACTTTCAGTGAGTATCTTTTATTTTCGGCTGTATCTTTTTATCAATTCACTTGGAGAGATGACTTAAAACCAAAGCAGCGTGGTTAATACAGCTCAACTGTACAATGTTAATTGTACAGTTAACATAGTGTCTACCTCTGTTAGGATATTAGTGCCCACATGCACCTTTATACTGACTCCAGAATCTATTTTAAGATTCCCTGGAGCCAGGGAGACTGATCCTTCCCCTTTGCCATCAGCCCTGTGCCTTCCTGTGTCTACAGCTCTTTTTCTTTGGGTTCTCGATTCTTTCTATCTATTGCCTGTCCCGTTCTGTGGTCAGTAACATTCACGCCTTTATGTGTCGCTATAATCCATATTTCTGTTCTTTCTGGATGCCTTATCCCCATTATTCCCAGATGAAACACACTTATAATTAAACATTCTAATTAACCAGCCAGACATCACACTCCACCAGGACAAAATGCGGTTAGCCTACTCGCCAGTTCATACTGACATCCCCAAAGAGTTCTTCTTGGGATCCTGACTGCTCCAGAATTCTAGTTTGTACTTCAGCTCCACATTCTGTTAGGAAAAAATGGAAATGAAGAGCTCTCAATAGCCATTTTGGGCTCACATTCCCTGTTATAATATCTTTATTCATTTCATCCTTGAGTAATAAAAGAATATTTATGAAGTATATTGCTCAGGTGAAAAAATTGTGGTGCTAAATATCTCCTCTGTTTTATTATAAAGAATTAATTTACCTATTTAGGGACACGGATGAGTGTGAGTGGATGACTACGCTAAACCTCAATATATTATCAAGTAGGAGGATTATGAATTATGAACAACTCCTGACATTCAAGTTTGAGGCAAAAGGAATATTCTAGATCAGCTCACCACAGAGATGATAAAATACGAACGCCAGAGAATAAGTTGGTTTATATGGCTAATACTGTGGTGAGTGTTTGTTTGAAGATGTTGGTACACAGAAGTCAGGACTGTGGCCTGGTGGTCAGCGTTCTCACCTGGGCCTGAGTGGCATGTAGTCTCTCTGTCAATGACTCCACAGCGCTCTCTCGCGCCCACACTTCTGCAGAGAGCCCCTTAATCTGATGGCATAGGACAACACGGCACACGTCACCTTTGGGTCTGAAAGGGGAACTCATCACACATATAACACTTTAAGCAAAGGGACTTACAGGAGGCCTTTGCTATTAGTAACCAGTGTTAATTTCATCAGACGAGACGAAATATGTTCGTCAACGACCCTCTTTCCCATGCACCAATGTTCTAAAAATACTGACTAAGACTGTGTTAATGTGCCTTATCGTTGACTAATAAAAATGAGACTAAAATGTTTTGCAAGAAATAAAAACGAAACAAAATTATCGGCAAAAAAGCAAACCATGTCACCTTTTTGTTTTACCTGCATCGGGGGCGTATATTACCGCTCTCAGCTGAAAATCGCTATTCACGTTCTAAATAGCCTTGGTTTGAATTGGTGACCATATGATTGCAGGCATACAGGCTTAGCCCACTGAGCCACAAACACAGGTATGAGATTCGCTGCTGAAAGTGGTAACACTGGCGCAAAGCTTCAGCGGCACAGACGTATCCGTGTGCTATACTGTAGCCGATCAGTGTATACACTACCCAGACGTGTGCTCTTGTTTATTTCAATCACAATGGGCGTATTCACATATTTCTTTACCCAATACTAACTGTCGGATTATCATGTTGTTATGCGAATAGCGCGATTTGCAAGTGGGTGGGCGATCAGAGCTGCTTCGAGACGCAGACGCTTAAGTCAGTCACTCTTGTTCTTTCTATTCGTATCACGAAGCTGTACAAATATATTTAGTTTCTACCTATATATATTTGAAAAGTAGACCGTCCAAGGTTTTTGAGGGTGTTTTTAAAATGTGTATATGACAAAAACTTGCAAAGTTATTTAAACTGTTTGGCGAAATTTCTGTCATATATATATGTCATATATAGCCGACCCCAGAGGGTTAACTGGAATGATAAACAGAAACCATCTCTGAAGTAACAAATAAAATGGACTAAAATGTTTTAATGAAAACTTGACTAAAACACCTTGAGTGTTCATTTGACTAAAACTAGACTAAAATGTTGAGACTTTTAGTCGACTAAAACATGACTAGCAAAAACTGATATGTGAAGACTAATAAGGAACTTTGATACAAGACTAAGACTAAATTGAAAAATGGGTGACAAAATTAACACTATTAGTAACACAGATTGAAGAAGAATGTTTTGTTGGACCTATAAAAACTTATAGTAGGCTCTGCCGGTTTCTACCACACAGATCCTTTGCTGAAGGAGGTATCGCTAATGTCCTACATGGAAATTGATCATTTACAATTGGCTCCCTGAATAGCAATCCAATGCACACACAATAAGGAAAAAAAAACATTATCTAGGCAGTCCTCTGTTAAAATTTATGGAAAAACAAAACGTTGAGGCTTTACTTGAACATATATGGCCAGTTTCCCAGTGAAGGATTAAGCCTAAGCCTAGACTAGCTTTGAGTTACAATGGTGATTCTCCATTTAAACGGCAATTTAGTCCAAGACTAGTCTTAATCCTTGTTCGGGAAACCGGCCCGTACTGTTTGTTTATAAGTCTTAGAAGAGGCCTGGTTGAAGCACAGGATAATATTTTTTTTTTTACCTAAGATCTATCACTGATTAATACTGTTATATTTTTTTAGCATAAAAATAATCTGAGTGTGATGCTGTTTGGCATGACTAATGTATTTGCACTGGGTAAAACTGGTAAGCATTTAAAAAAGATTTAACACATGTTATAGCATCTCTAAACCAGCAGGTGGTGATATATCCATCACAGTCTGATTGCTCCAACAAACCTCAAGTAGAAACCAATGGATTGCAGTGGCATGCCGGGGGTGCCATATACTGATTATTTAAAAAAATGCTGCTTATTACAAAAATGTCTGAATGTCTATATTGGGAAAATGGTGGTTTTAATCAGTTTAAAAAACAACACATGATGTAGTCTAATCTCAGCCCATTCCCAGAGCCAGTGAGATCATGAGGTAGCACATGCCTGCGAATGGAGCGACCTGCTCACCTGTTTCAGGTAATTGCGCATCTTACTGCTCTGCCTGAGGACCATGTGGTCCAAGTGACAGATCTTTTCCTCCAAAGTGCAGATCTCAGTTTTGTTTTTCCTCAAGCTGAAATTACAATGACCAGTAGCACTCTAGCTGTATCAGTAATATCCATATAGTATAAAATCAGAAAAACACATGCACTACAGCTATGGCAATGACCATTGTTCTAAAATTTTAAATCCAAGTCCACCTTTCTTTTGCCCTTTGACTTCATAATATATATTTTGTTTATGTAATTCTGAGTGCTGTGATTCTGTATAATCATGTTAATTATTATTATCAATTAATAATAATAATAATAATAATAATGTTAATAGGAATACTGTTTGTGTCTTGGCATAGGGACTTGCTTTGTACTCCACCTCTCTGCTTCAGGACCTGCCTTGCGAGGCTCACAAAGACTGCGTCTGACGTGGTGCTCAATGAAGTCTTTCTTCACCTTTAATGCAGCCCTCTCCTGTGAAGCAGGGGTCAATATGCATGTGCTTACATTGGCGTCAACCTACTCTTTCTATCTGGTCAGTAAAAAGCTTAACTTCCCCAAAATTTCAGTGAGATTCAAAGCGTATCCTCACCACTTGTGTTTTAACAATTAAAGTAGCTCATTGACGTAATTTAAGTTGGACGTTTACCTTCTCCATCCTCTCCAAAAATCTCTCTAGATCAGAGAGTTTCCTCTGCTTAACTTCCAGACTTCTCTGCATAGCGTTTAAATCCTCAGTGCTCTTCCTTAGCCTGTGCTCCTGCTCCACAATGTGTGTCTTATACAACCAAAAAACAAAAACAAACAAAAGTATATAAACCCAGTCAGGATTCTGTCCAGGAACAGCCTCCTGCAGGCTGACCCCATATTACTGCAGCATATACAGTGCAGTGAAACTATTGTTGTAATAATGTAAGTACAGTCTGTTGTGCATAATACATATGTCCGTTTAAGTCACCATCAGACAAATAAAATCAGCTTAAATGGAAAAATGTATTATCTACAGGCATTATCTACAGTTATAATCATTACTGAGAAACTGAATGAAGGTATTGACTAATATTAAGGTCAGCAAGTACTTAAAATGACTTTAGGAAATGTCTGTGTAAGACGTGGACAGATATACAAACATGAATTTTGTGGGTTGATCTGGTGGTCTGGAGTTATGCAGGAATTCAATTTAACGAGAAAGCCCCCCCCCCCACCTGTAAGGCAGTCATCTGCTGGATGTATGTCTCCCTCTGTTGTCGGGCCTGATGCTGGTATTGGCTGAGCAGCCTCCCTGCAGCACTTCTCAGAGCGGGCCCCCCCGCTTCCTGCAGCGCCTGCAGCTGGACAGAAGGGGTGGTGGGACAGGTAAGAAAACAAAGCAGGCAGGCATATGAGGACTGACAGCTAAGCGGCCAGAAATGCCAGTCGCCAGCTGCAGGTTTCATCTTTATAATGACACACAGGTCCCTGTAGGATAAGAATAGAAATAAGCTCTATAAAGCCAAAGTTTTGGCCTATTTCAAACAAGTGGGCGAGGTGCCTGTTCTCTGGTTTTTTGTGATAACAGCACACCTGGTGTTCCTCTCATCTCAGTAACACAAAAGCCATCTGATCCTGCTTGACACGCTTCTGAATTGTTAGGGTTGTGGTTTTTGCACAGAATCCAGTAAACTGTCCCCTATTCATGTGTAAAGCACTGGAGCATTTGGTAGGGTGGGATGTGAAGGCTAGAGAGGATATGAGATGGGAAATGCAGGTAAACCAAAGGCCCAGCTTCTAACCAGAATGATAGAGAAGCCCCTTACTGTGACCTGCAAGAAGGCAGGGTTGGACATGGCCAGGTAATCCATGTCAGGAGGACACTTTGAGCTACAAACTACTTAAAACTGAAAGGCTCCTGTGCTTGGCTAAATAGTTCAGTTCTTCTTGCACTTTGACTGGTTTGTTTCTTTTGTTGAAAGACTCATCTGGCTGTTTCACATTAACATTAGCATGATTATAGGAGCCTGACCAATCAGCACACAGCAAGAACTCAGTGCTTGAGTGAAATCCAGGTCCTTTTAATTGTGGTTTATGAATCTTGTCCTAGCTCAAAGTGTCCTCCCTGACACGGATTATCTGGTGACCCTAATACAACCCAGCCCATTATAATTCCAGAGCTTTTTTGTTATTTGCTGCCAGCATTTCTGCTAGATACACTAACACCCCTCAATGAATAGACAAAGATTCTACTATGGGACATGTGTGGTTGTACTCGGTTGTTTTGCTACTAGTCATGTCTTTCCAGTTAGCTAACTGTCTAGCCAACTAACTATTGAACTATAAGTAGGTAATGAACTTCATGGTGATGACATAGCCTCCGTGAAGTTAACAAGACTTAAAACTTAATAACTTAGACACTGTGCGTCATCAGATGTTATAGCGCCTGCTCAAATGGCTGTTAAGCATGCTACACATATGTTTCCAGCCTCACAGAGGCAAGTTATTAGCTAGCTAGTAATGGCCCTGTGCTATCATCCATATATTGTTATATCACAGCTGATAACCTTACATACTGCAAGTCTATTACTTCAGCATGCATTTTGTGTCTGTAAAATGAAGGTGCACCACAGAAGGCTCACAGTGTTGTATTGCATCCAACACACTTACAGGTGTCTTGAATGAATGGCATGATTGACTGGCTCATGAGGTGACGCATGGTGGATTGGGTTGGATGTCCAACTGCACATTCCTGCAGGTTGCAGCCAGACATCCTTGCAATGATGCAGCGTTGTTGAGCAGCGGCACTGGAGCCCTACCTTCAGCTCCAATTCCTTGTTCTCCACAAGGATGCTGGAGAACTGCACCTCCTTCTCTTTCAAGTCCTCCAGAACTCGACAGTGATGGCAGTTCAGGTAATTGTGACACTGGTCCCACCACTGAGTGTCTTCTTCCTGGTTTGTCGGAGTAAATAAAACCACATTATCTGTTCTTCTCCTATTGTTAATTAGAAGGCAGTTTGCACATTTAATCCTGTATTTGAGTACTCCAGTCACCCAGGTTAGCAGTTTCACATAGCTCATAGATCTACTTTACCATAGAAAATCTTACAGTGGTTTCATTTACTTTATTTTGGTGAAGGAGAGCAGGACATTTATTGCATAAACAACACATGTGGTATAAGAAGGTTTTTGGAATTATGGTACCAGCCACAGAAACCTAACTATCAAGGCTTCAAGGTATGGACTCCTTTCATAATTGTGGTCTGTGATTCTGCAGTGATGAGCATTGCAGATGAGAGTGGGGCTTTCCAAAAGGTACTATTACCTAGTAACTGTTCCATAATATCCTACCTCAAGTGATCACAGATCCTGTAGAGAATGACCCTAGCAAGGACCTTACGCGGCACTGAGAGCAGTGTTATCCCCCTGCAGTTGCCACAATCCAGGCGATCACCCTTCCCTTTTGAGATTTTCCAGTCAGTTGGGATGATACTTCCAAATGGAAGCAAAGATTTCTTGCAATGCCAGTAGAGCAGCCTTATCACCAGCCTGGAGAAGTTCGCCCGGAATACCACAGATCCTGCGGTCTTCCCTACCCCCAGATGATTCACCAGAGTGAGATTGGGTGGTTCACAGCTGATTCTAGGATTTGCCTCGAGAACTTTGAACCCAGAGATGTCCATCATCCTAGCCGGAGGATCAGCATTAAACAACTGCTCAAAGTAGCCGGCCCAGCGGGTCACAACTGCAGTATCATCTGTAAGGACCGTTCCATCACTCGCCCTGACTGCAAGTCTCAGAAGAACAGGTTCAGATCTACGTAATGTTTTGATTTTTCTGTAAGCAGGACGTGGGTCACTAGACCACAGATGGTGTGTCACCTGCTCACAGACTAGTGTAACAAACTCCTCCTTATTTGCCCTCAGAGCTCTCACAACCGTCCTCTTCAGTTCCCAGTACAGACTGGAGTTGCCACCAAGTCGTGCGCTGCAACTCCTCTCAATAATATAAAGGATGCCCTGTGAGACGAAACAGCTCCTTATGGAAACGCATGTCCAGTGTTTATATGGAACAGGAGTGCTATTCTCTGTCAGCATGTTGGCCATTTTCTTTTAATCTTCTCATTGTTAGACTACATTTTGTTATTGCTACTCTATCATACTTAAGATTAAAATTGATTCATCACCTTTGTCTGCCCACCTTAATTCAAACAGTTTATCATGGTGATTTGCAGTATATCCACTTCTAATAACAATTCAGTCACAGCAAGCTTCAATCTATCCTGGGATAAGGGGGCTGCAACAGAATATACCTGGGATTTACACGCACAAGCACACACACATAATCATATAGGCAGTCAAAGAAAGTTCTAACTTTTTCATTCTGAGAGCAACCAGCACTATTAATCAACACTCCGTGTGCTGCCAGATCCTTAATAAGCAGCAGCTTTTGAAGTAGCAGATTTTGACACAGGAGAAGGTGAGTCCTTACATGTTGTACAGCTCATTTGCGGAAGGGAAAAAAGCGGATTCTGGGTGAGAGGCATTGGGTTTGAAACTGAAACTGCAGTGGGGGAGAGCCTCATTTTACTGGCCCTTTACAGGGATGCCACTGGTGGGTTAGTTACTGTATACCTATGTTGTTATTAGACTTCGGTGTTACATTAGGCTGATGTTAAACTGTTAGCATATCATTCTTAATGTTTTGCTCTGCGGATTAGTTTGTGTTTAATTCAGAGTCAATATGAGACATTGTGTGTAGGCTTATTGATTACATGACAGTGATGGCAGTATTGTGTTTATTTACTTGTGCATTGTGAATGTTTACAACCCGACAGCAAAATTACCGAACAACAATAAAACACTAAAGGTTATTAAATAAGCGAGTTGTGCCAGACAGTTCCTGGGACTGGCTCAGCCAGGGCTGCTCAGCCCTGCTCCTGGAGATCTACCACCCTGCAGAGCTTAGGCACGGTCCTAATTTAGCACACCTGATACAGATAATCAGGCCTTTTAGTAGCGTCTCGGCATCAGCTATGTTGACGTTAAGCTGGCTCTAATACTGAGCAGGGCTGGGTGGCCCTGGGTTAAGCCCTTTTCAAGTTTGGGTAGAAGTTGAAGTGAAGTGGCCAGATAACTTGACACTCAGGGTTATATACTATCTTTGATGTGTACATACCTCCCTAATATTGCCTGTCTCTTCTTTCACACAGGAAAGATTATTGAAACTGTAGCTGTCCATGTTCCCGATTACCTCACTGGACAAAACCACAGGCGATTCTTCAGTTCTCATAGAGACTTCTCTCTGCAATCTATAATTCCTGAGAATGACAGCAGGCATGAACATTTTAATATTATGAAACACAATGATTTCATTTGAATGAATGCCTAACCTTAACCAAAATTAACCAAACAAAATACAAGACTTTTGGCATTTTTTTGTTTTTTGATTGTAGTCGCAGGTTATTATAAAATTGAGTTCCCACTTGTAGCAACCAAAAAATGTCACCACGTCATAACAGGTTTTATCACATTGTGGGGAACTCTGATCTCGACAATGTAATAATTATAAACACAGACACTCTTCCACCAGGATAAGACACATTGTCACAAAGCTCATATCGTCTCAGACCGTTGTAGAATTTCATGTTAAATATTTTTTTCTTGACCAATTGTTAGATGTGCAGCAGCCATAAAAAAACATTTAAAACCTCTAATAATGCAAAACTAACAGGAGGAATCTGTAGGTAGTTAACTTGTTGGATGTAATGGGAGGTGCAGGGTCCTGCTAGTATGAACACACGTAAAATGGCAAGTTCATTCTGATAAGGATATGGTGTAATCCGTGTACAGCAGTCTATGAGGGTTTGTAAAGATTTTTAAGTCATACAGCTGTGGAGAGAGGAAACCATAGCAAGAATTCTGAAATGGTTATGTTGGTATTGGTTAACCATGACACCAGAATTGGATTAAATGGTTATGAATCGGTTCCTCCTTTTGCCTGCTGTGTCATGCCAGTAGTGTGCTGATTGTGACCAGATCTCTATTGTACTGTAGAAACTGCGTTCTTGCAAACTACGCTGCCCCTCATGTATGCATGTCATTCACTGTGCGCGCAAATGGGTGCTGCCCCCTATCCAGGCCCTCTACCACACCTCTGCTGTTGACACTGAGCAAACAATCAGAAAAGCTGTCATATATCATTAAACCTGCATTTCACTTGGACACTGAATGCTACATGATAGGATGATGTGTGGCGTGTGGTGGAAATCAGATCTGAAACCCAGCAGTATCAGTCAAAACCCCAAGTAAACCAACACATTCCGAACATTACCTTAAACAGCATTTGAATACATACCTGTTAACGTGGAAATTATATATTTATAAACTAAAATGTAAAGCAGATATTTCCAAAACATTGTTTTTGATGTGGCCCACATGTTCTACGCAAGGTCTGTCATAGAGCTTTAGCCTATCAGCTTCATCTAACCATCTTTGCTATGTAGTGACAAAGTGGTGATCTTTCACCTTGTCTCCTTGCTTACTGGATTTTAAACTAACAGACTGTAGAGAAAGTAAAAATGAATCAACATGCTACACAGTAGCATACTCCTTTAAGGAACAACTTACTGTGGGAGCTTACCAGTGAGTTTCACTTTGGAAAAGTCTTCTGCGTCGTCAATGCTGTCAGACCTACAAAGTGAACTCGACACACAACGTGCTGAAGACCACCAGGAATTTGACCAATAAATGAAGAGTTTGCATCCCCGTTTAGAGTAATGTGTGCACTCACGTAAACTTTAGCACACTGAACGAGCTTTCCCCTGTCTCATTGTGCCTGCTCCTTATAGGTGTGTCTCTAATAAGGCAGGCGTAACCTAGCAACAAGTAATTCTCCAGGAGACCTTTCACTTCAGATTATTTGTCATATGTTTCAACATCAAAAGAACTGGAACAATAGATCCACTAACAAAATTATTTTTTGTCCTACCCAGTCCAACGTCAAAAGAACTGGAACAATGGATCTAGTGTAAGGATTTGACAAAAAGACTTTAACTGAACCAAATGAAAATATTACAACCAGGGGGACATGCCCCGTCCAATATTTAATGTGACTTCATTTTTCCCTCCTAAAAAATAGAACCTTACATTTAAATTATTGTCCCCACCAATATCAAATTCTCTCCTACACCAACAATCATAACATGTATGGTTTTGAAAACCTAAAAATCACAAGACAACAACAGAAAGTGGAAGAAAAGCTGTGAAGCCTCTGGACATACTAACAACACAGAACTGAGAAAGAGGCCAAAAACATCTGCGTAAACACAAATTCAGAGCAGTGTGGTGGACGTTCCATTAGCCTGCGACATGGGTTTATGGATGCAGGTCCAGAAAGACATCGCAATGGGCAAATTCTCTCACATGCATGTACCAATTTATACTGTGCCATGATTATAAATACATTATTCTACATCAAATTCTTTGGACTGCATAAGGAAACTATAAAATTATCCCAGTTTCCTGCCAGTCCTGAGACATGCAGTTAGGAGAACCTGACATGAAATTGCCCCTGTAGCTGGCTGGAATCCCAAACAGGATGTCTCCTACCTTGCAGGCAGTGATTCCTGTGGATAAGCTCAAGATGAAGACCTAACCGTATTTACAATACTATCTGAAACAAACTCAATGGTGACTGACTGAAGCATTAAAAAGAGAAAAGACTAATAGCCAGTGTCCAGCATTCAGCTGTAGCCTCACCTGATTTGAAATCCTGCTTCTTACTGCTCCACCGGCAACTTTAATGTATTTGTAGCAAATGGGATGCAAAAGGACTGAAGGGAGCTTGGTATGTTCAACACTACGGACACCAGGTTATAAGCTAAATTCCACATTTTCGAAAATGTTTGCAGTACTAACACACAGCTTTCTCCAACTAATTTTTCATTGTAGGAATAATGAGGACTAAGTTTATGAATATGCATGTGTCCTAAACGGTTGGGCCTGTCAGGCTTCAAAGGAATAAACTCCCAAATGAAAATTTATGAATCATGCCAGGAAAAAACGTCTCCAAAAGCAAAACTGTTACCATGGCAGCTGTCAAGCAATTGTCACATAAACCATTGGACGTCTTAATATACAACTGTAGCTAAATTATACTTCAGAGGGAGCTGATACAATAATAGACAGTGTTTTGATATAGTTATGGCTGCACAGCATCCAGAGTCTCTGCATTCAGTTAAATGCTGGCCACCCTGGGTAAGTCAATGTCTAATGATAATATTCAAATTTAAGCCAAAAGAATACTATACAACCATTAACATTTAAAACAGAATAAAACTGTTTGATAAAGTGTGATAACTTCTGGGAAAACAGTTCAAATTACTGGGCGAAAAAATGCTTTTCTTCTGCCGACATGAACTACCTCCCTGCAATGTTCAAATTTCTCCTTAACATGGATGTCATTGACAGATATGGATAAAAGGTACTATTTTGGGTTATACAGTAAGGGGCTTGATATCAGAAAGGTAAGAAATCCCAAGCAACACAGTACTTATTTAATGTTTTTAATTACATTCTTGTTCCCAAAAATCTATATTAAACAGGTCCAAAGGAATGTTTCAAGCACCAACCAAACCAACATGGAACAAAAAAAAAATCTATCAGCAGTCACGCTCCCAGAAGGTCACCTTCTGAAGGATCAGAGAGGAAGGATCAGAGAGGCCAAAGAGGTGAGACAGTCCATGTGAGAGAAGACCCCTGATCACCGGTCCAGGCAGCGCTTCTGGATGGCCTCTGCACAGACGTTCCGGAGCAGGGCAATGACCGAGCGAGGATCCTCACTCTTCATGACAGCGCTGCCAGACACGATCATGTTTGCCCCAGCCTGGGGGGGAGGGGGGCGCGCAGAAAGACAGAGCAAGTTATCAGCTTGATGAAGCATTTCATGAAGCAGATGGGAGGTTCTGACTCAATCCCTACACACCGTCTGTCAGACAGACACTAACTGCATGCAGAGGTGCTAAAGTTCACTGTGATTATGCTACTAGACCAGCCTCAACTATGAGTAAGGAGATATTTTCTCTTCTGATCTGAACTGGACCACAACAGCTTCACTTTGTGGTTTTGTGTTCCTGAATCCATTTGCAGACGGAGCTCCGTACGCTGTAGTGTTGAGCAATAGTTTGCGTTCTCACCTCTGCACACTTGTGGATGGTGTCTGGGCCCACACCTCCATCTACTTCAATATCCAAGGAGGGAAACTGGCTGCGTAGCCAGCTTACCTAAACAAACCACATAATATCACAGCAAATACTAAAAGGTATCACAGCATCCCCACCCCTGCACAGCCCTGATCAGGTTGGGCAGCTTAAAGATGGATAGACTGAATTATTCACATATCTGTACTACCTTTCAGGACATTGCTATTACAGTCAATGGATAATAATTATATAGCTTGTTAGTGTGGCCATCTGTACAAGAAAGGCATTTTCACGTTAAACTTTGTACCACCTACTCTATTTTATGTAAACTAGATTTTTTTAGTTTCTGCTTTCTAACAAAGCAAAAACAACAGACACTATTCATTATAATATGATCTTCAGATAATAGAAACTCCAGTCTTACCTTTGGCATCATGTCCTCCATGAACTTCTGACCCCCAAAGCCAGGCTCAACTGTCATGACCAAGGCCATGTCTATCTGTCCTGCCCAAGGAGCCAGCTCTTCTACCAAGGTCCCTGGCTTAATGGCCAAGCCTACCTGCGAGGAAGCCCATTGACATTGAAGCAGTGATGGTGCAAACCGGCCGTGTTTGTTCACAGAAAAGATATATAGCCGTGGAAAAAATTAAGAGACCACTCTATACATTTAATCAAATCTGCATTTTTAAATCCTGGTTTAATCTTGTTTCTGCTAGCAGAAGGTTACACTGAGCAGCAGGTTGCTTCCAGGTTCAAAATTTCTAAGACAGCAGTACACAAGAATAAGGTGAAGCAGGAGACACTGGGAACAACCAGATACCTGCCAGGTAAAAGGCAGAAGCGACTTTCTAATGCCAGAGATGACGGTTAACTTATCCGACAGTTTCTCATGAATCGTAAGACGACATCAAGTGACCTTCAAAAGGAAAGGGAAAGGTGTGAAGTGCACTGCTATGAGGCTCGTAGAAGCAGGACTGAAGTCCCATAAAGCAAGGAAGAAGCCTTTTATTAATGAGAAACAGTGGAGGATTATTATTCATATATATAAATAATTCACAGACGCACACCCATAAACTGAGAAATGAGCGAAACAAAAAATTTTGAGGTGGTCTCAGTATTTTCTGCAGCTGTATATTCAAATCACTATGTAACTAAAAGAAACAGGGATCTCTAGGGACCAAAGAAACAAGACACTGAAGACAAATACCTCATACCCAATAAAACTAGCAAAAACTACATAGCCAAATTTATGTCTAGGATGTTTACTATACAGACTTTGCAGTCAATAAAATGTGTTATAAACCTTTGCTTGCTTGACCTTTTGTTCTACAGGATATAAATGTCTAAAGGGATGGGGCACTGGCTTACAATCTCACACAGCAGACCCCAAACCAAACCCTTTTCTTACTGTCTGGCATGATTCATATTGATCACAGCCTGTGTTTCCTTATATCACTTGCGTATATATTTTTTATCCTTTTTTGGATGCCTAAACACCCTACAAACCATCCCCATCATACTTTCCATACAACCTTCCTTCTTATAATACTGACATAAAAAAGTATTTTGTGAGCATTGACTAATTTCATACATGCCTCTAGATAAAATTTTGCTCGCCTTACTACATCCAGTCATTCAAACAAGTTTCTCAAAGATAGGAATGCAAATGGCGTTCTAAATTAGAGTTCATTTAAAGTGATATGAAGCAAGTATCCAAATCAATCAAAAATGGGCAGCTTGCAAATCATTCAATCTAGAACAAAACTTTTATGGATAAAATCAGAGCAGATTATGAATCCTAAGAAGAGAGCAGCCCATAATCTCTCCCTAACACTGCACTGCAATCAGCCCCATCAATGGGGCTGAGTTCATACATATAACCTCAGATCTTCCTGAATATAAAAACTTGGGTGGTGAATAAAGATGCACTGATTGTATTGACCAATTCATTCATTGCTAAAAATTCACAAGGAGGATCTAATAATAAAAACTTGGGCAGTGGTGGCTTAATGGTTAGGGAAGTGCACTTGTAATTGAAAGATTGCAGGTTCAAATCCCTGATCAACAAGGCACCACTGAGGTACCCTGACTAAGGTACCGCCCCCAAGCACTGCTCCCCGAGCGCTGAATTAGCTGCCCCCTGCTATGTCACGATGTCACATATGGGATAACATTAGTCCATCAGTAAATCAAATGTATGATAGCAAAAGAAAATTCAGTGCAAACAGTGTGAAATCAAAAGATATTCTTTGGAAAATTATGGCATTTATCACATTTATTGATTCCCCATTATAAATGTTATAAATATATAAGATGCATACAGTTATGGGGTGGCATGGTGGTGCAGTGGTTAGCACTGTTGCCTCACACCTCTGGGGCCTGGGTTTGAGTCTTCGCCAGGGTCACATGTGTGTGGAGTTTGCATGTTCTCCCCATGTCGTCGTGGGGTTTCCTCCGGGTACTCCGGTTTCCCCCCACAGTC
>JAODJW010000097.1:1420393-1435793 GCA_026777045.1 Hyperopisus bebe
GGCCGTCATTATGCTCTAAAGACAGACCTCATCAGAGTGTGGTAGATTTGAGGAGCACCTTCAGCTCCATCCATCCATCCATCTATCTATCCATCTAGAGGGTGTGCTGGAAGTTATTAATGCTTGCCATGTTGCTGGATGACAGTCAATTTCATTCCTGGGGATCAGAAAAGTTGTATCTTATCCTTATGATCATGGAGAGCAAAGGATATGAGTTTTCTTGGAAGGAATTTAGGTATGTTCAATGTCAGAGACCCCAAATGTATTACTCAGCAAGTAATGTCTGTTCTCTGTAACCAACTGAAAATACAATGGCTAATTGGAAAACAACCTTTTAATTCTTCATTGATTACTATTTGTATTTTACAGCTTTGAAGTAGAAATACATGTGTTATGTAAGGTTTTAGTTGAGGAGAAGCGTGAAATTGAAATGTTTGTACAATGTGTTCTCTTGGAGTTCTTGGAAAATTTATGTACATTATAACCTTCTTTCTCGCTGCAGTACAGTACCAGTATATTTGCAAAGACCAGCTTCAGTTCTGTGGTTCTTGAGAGGAGGCAGGCGAAATGCCTCCTGGGGTATATGAATGTACAGACACAGAATCTGATTCATGTGACAGTCCATGCAGGATTTTCTGCCAGCTCTAACTTGAGGTGTTTTATGGAAGTTTCATTGTTCCAGAACATTCCAGTTTCCCTCTCTAAGTTAAAATGGCTTGTTTGAAGACTGCTTATTTTGTCATCTGAGAACAATAACAGTTTAGATCACTGAATTGAGTGAAATTCAGCTGTTTTCATCTTTCTTAACTTTATATTATCTTACCTTTTACCAAAGCAATTCAGTCCTATTATGGTAGGACCCTTTCTACAACTTGTATAATTTCTAGAACCTTCAGGTGATGCACAATAACTGACAACCCTCCCTGTTGTTCTTAATTTAGACTGATTTGAAACACCTTTTGCTATGATTAACAAACAGCCCATAAATGAGTCAGGTTTACTCAAAACACTTTAAACAGAGGTCCTGTGAGGCACACATTGTACAGTTGTATTCAGAAATGTAATTTGTACTTGTTTGTGCATAAATGTTTCTGATTTGGCTCAAATAGGTCAGTGTGGGTTACATTAAAACATGACGTGCTTTTCCTTGTTCTGCAGGTCAGACCTTTTGTGCTGTCAGAATACATCAGGGAACCATTCAAAGCAGGATTCTGAGCTGGACTTCCCTGGACCAGACATCATAACCTTCCAGTTACAGAAATAGGGTCCCCAGATCCCCTAACAATTTCAATGACTGTGCTGAATAATCGTCTCTGTCTAAGGCAGTCCTAGGACCTTAGGTTCAGAACATGTTCAAAACCTGAAATGTTCCTGCCGTCTATCCATTTGAAGCCCGGGGGGGGGGGGGGCGAAAGCATCGTTAAAAATTACAGAAATGACTCTGCTTTGTCTGAAGTAACAGCCTTTGGCGGCGTACTGGTCTTGAAACTGTATCAGACTGGTACAAGCTCTGAAAGTCTTGAAGTCATTTGTCTTGTCAACATGCAGCAAAACACAAATAACTGTTTAGAAAGGAAAATATCATGAAAATGAAGTATGAAAGGGAAGAGGAAAAAAGTTCAAGGAGTAAAAGCAAAGCCTGCCATGAGAATCGCTTTTAAGTTTTGGTTTTGAGTAAGTCATGGGAAAACATGCACTCTTTGCTGTTTGTTTACATGAAAAGGCGTGTGCCATTCAGTCAGGGGTTGTGGCGGGTGGGGGGTACTGGTGGGTGGCATCTGGTAGGTCCAAATGCCCTCTGCAGATTGGTAAGAGCCCTCAACTAGGTGTTGGGCATCCCCTCTGGAGACTGCCCCTCTGTGATGTCTGTCTGCAACGAGGTCGGTGTTCAAATGCAAACAGAACTCTAGGGCTTTAAAGCAAACAGCGATTTATTTCAGCAGTCAACAGTGGGGCTGTCTGGACTTTGTGAAGATCTGAATATAAACCTTGCTTACATATGGGTATGTACAAGGGGGGTGAATATGGGTTGTTTTTTTAGTGGTACACTGATCCTATGACGTCTGGTTCAAGCCCACCCAACAATCATTCTTCAGATCAATCTTTTCTCCAGAAGGACCTGTCAGTCTATCAAACTTCCTTCTCAGAGTTAACATTAATGTACACTAAAATGGACTACAGTCAAGGCTTATCATTGACATGTATTTATTGCAATGATGGGAATTATGAGTTATTTTCCACTTGGACAAACCATAAAATAATTAAAGCATGGCAAAGCTCTACTCACGGTAAATGTGGTGACTAAAGGAATACATTCATGAGAATGACATATAAAAATGAAACATAATCATATGAAATCCCTCCAGAGTGTAGGGTGCTGGTTCAGTTCCCGCTGTATTATCTTTGAATGGAGAATTTCACCTGGAGTTTTACAGTAACATCTTTAATGTCTTGATGTGTCTTACTCCAGGCATTCTAATGTGGTTAAACCTGTTCACAGGGCAATGTGTATATCAGAGCTGCTTCCGGGCATGTAACATATCTGACAGTCTTCTGATGTAAAATTCTGCTCCTGATTTGGGTCAGTGCCTCACATTCTCCAAAGTTAATACTGCAATAAAGGAATTCTGGCCTGATGTGATGGAAAATATCAGCTTTATTTGTGCACTAGCATTGATGAGTTATGGTCGTAGAGCAGATAACAGCTGGATGTTGCTGTAAACTGCCTCTGTCAGGAAATTCAGCGGGCATATATAAAGACTCTGATGTCACCTACAAAGTGTTTCATGTAAAATGATCAAATTTAAACAACAGTTTTATACCTGTGAGTGTCATATTTAAAAAACATTCAATTAATAAATATAGGGTAGACATAAAATAAACAGTTAAAAATACACCATTAAACAGTCTCTGAGAGACTAAAACCCAGTAACATAACACCCTCTAAGCGCTCCTGACAAGCCCACCGATCCAAGTGGAGTAATGAAAAAACTGGACTTTATGACGCGTCCCCAGAGACCTAACAAAACACACAAACCGAAGTGGCAGGCACAGGGCAGGCCGCTCGTGTCCATCCATCTCCCTGCCCTGCTTATTTCATGACAGATCACTTTCATTACATACACTCTCCTTAGGAGCAGACAGCCCTCTTTGGTAGATGCAACATTATCTGAGGTAATTATAGGAAAACCCCTTTGCACCCCCCAACCTCCCTATATACGCGAAATGAATAGCCTTGAGCTTTTTAGCAGAATGCGTGGGACCGTGAGGGTGACATTAACCAGAGCCGGTGGCCTATCTGAGCCTGGGAACAATACTGGGGCTGTGTGCAGATGTTTGTGCACCCCAGTGATCAGAAACTGGGTGCTGTATTGGAGACTGTAACAGAGTACAAGTATATGTGAAACTTCAGATGAGATTGTTTATGCAAAGGCGTCTGAATTATGCTGATTGGTGTGTGTGTGTGTGTGTGTGTGTGTGTGTGTGTGTGTGCGTGTATGAGTGCGTGCAAGACAATTGCAATGAACAACACATTAAGAGATTGGTCATTGAACAAGAATTTCTTATTTTAAAAGCCGGATATTTACTTCATGGTGAGTAATTTTCTCAGGGGTGCAAAAACATGATCTTCTGAGATTCTGACAGGACATCTTTTGATGTTCCTTACTCACTATGCTTTCCAGAGCTCTCAGTTTGGCAGTAAAAGGAGGTCAGTGGGTCTGAGAAGGGGCCAGCTCTTGGCAGTTTGACATTTAACCAGTGAAAACAGGAGATGAATGTTGTTTCATTGACGAATGCTGGGAGTGTGGTTAGCAAGCCAATCGAAACACCTACAGTCAGGGCTACAGGAATTTACCTTGAGTAGCTGGGGTTATGGTAAACCTCATGTATGACTTTTATTCTCCATTATGCCCAGTGCTTTAAGTGTGAAAAAACAGGTGCCAGTACTGATCTTGTTATTCATTACAGGTAGATTATCAGAGGTGCCAGTATGCATGAAACGTTCCTGGTACTCTGAAGAGAAAAACAATCTCTGTAATGCTATGATTGGCCAGCAGATGGCACCATAGAAAATGTTATTCTACCTGTGCAGTAATAATTGGATTATGTGATTCGGTGTTTAAATATACTTAAAATCTGAGTGGGCTATATTGCACAAGGGCACTCTTTTATAAATGTCATCCGTCAAGGTGAAAGATCATTTTTTTTATTTATACAGCAAGTGGCCATATGGCAGAAAATGGCTGGAGATTTCCTGCACTGGACCACAAGGCAGCTTGGTATGTTGGTTGTGGCGCTGTGACAGTAACTAGCTACTTTACCAGCACAGTGGCTTGAACAACCTCAGTGGACAGGGCCAGCGTAGCACCAGGGAATGGCCGTGCTTTCGCACTTACCGTGGAACTGGATGGTCTAAACGGCATTTATGGTCTACCACGGCCTACCAGACAGACCTAGGCGACAGCAGTTGTCTGAGTGGTTTTCTATGAATGTCACTTCAAGCTGTCCCTGTAATTATCAATTTCTGTGACCAAGGAATTCCTTTGGTGGGAAAAAATGACAATGGTTAGGTGGAACGTGAAATACAGTCTCAATAGGTATTGTAGGGTGAAACTGCTGTTCACCTTCACTCAAATCCTGCACCCCTGAATACCCTTTTCTGTCACCAACCTTTGCTGGCTCGTCTCTGTATACACAGCATGCTTTTTGTGTTCTGAAATGCTGCTCCGGAGTGGTGCTCCGTTTGCCTTATGATGACCTTCTGGGTGAGTAGGCTGTGAGATGGTGTTGCGCAAATTAAAGGCTTAATGTTCCCAAGATACCGATTAACTCAAACTGTTTTAGAAGATTTTTCTGAAAAAGGATCCCCAGTGCTGGGTGACTTGGACAGCTGGTGAATATGTGCAGCTTTCCATTATAACTCCACATATCTGAGTAACCAGTAACATAACTGGACAAGGTTTTTTTTTTTTTTTTGGAAATTCTTCATCTCTTATTACTGTGGCTGTTAGCAGGCACAGCTGAGGCCAGGACTGGAGACACCTTTTTCTGTTAATGAAGTTCATGTTAATGAACCTAACCCTCAAATCTGATATCATTCTGTTTTTGTCACAGGCTAAATGTCTGAATTCAGTGCTATCAATAGCATTGTGCAGTGTCATTGTTCACTTTACTGTGATATAACATTAAGCTTAATGCTACGTAATGCTAGGACATTTTCTACACTGTACTCAAATAGTACTGCACTGTACTGCATGTTAGTACTCTAGCTTGATTCCCCCTGTGTATGACTGTTAGTAATCCAGCCATTCTCCCTTTGTCTGTAAGTCAGCCAGTTGCCCCTGTGTCTCAGAAATCAGTCTGACTTAGTAAACCATCCAGTTTCACTTGAAAGTTATTCAGTGAGTCCGTCATACCTGCGTATCAGTGTTTCCTATTTTCAAGGCTGAGTATGCTGAACAGCATAACAGTATGCTGAAAACTGCAAGCTCAGCTTTTGCACATGTGAGACTTAGAAAGGCAAATATGCTTGTTTTGTTAATGTTTTTTTACCTGGTATGGTAAACTAAGACTGAAATCTTAAAGTGCCACTTTTCTGCAGGAGACAGTTTAGTAGTGTGTTCAAGCATTTGTGAATTTTTTTAAAAAATGTGACTTGTTAGAAGAACGCAGATTCCATGCCAAGTTCCAGAGCCAGGGAGTGTTTTGGCATTAACATTGGCTCCCCCTGTAGCCTGGAGCTTTTGAGCCCAATGACGAGATCGAGCTGCACCACGTCCTGCCTGCCGCCCGCTCTGATATCAGCCCATGAAATGCGCGGTGAAGCACAGGCCCCCAGCTCCCCCCATGCCGTCTCCTGCCTGTCTGTGTCACCATCCTGGCCCTTATTGGTAAATACAGGTCCAGCCTCACTGGGAAGCCTAACTGCCCGTAATGCACCCATGGAGCTGCAAGGCTCTCTGTTTAGGCTATTAAAGGGCTTATTTATGATATTGAGTTTCCTATTGATTATGTCTGCCGTTCTCTCTGTTTACTTAGGAAATAAATGCCATGTGTTTTTCTCCCTCTTTCTCTTCACCCATCAGTCACTTTCTATCTCTCCCTCTATCCCCCACACAAGGTTCTCATTTATTTCACGGGGCTCTCCCTCTCTACTCTCAGCTCCGCCCCCATCACTGCAACACAGTTTGTGATGCAAACTCACACTGAGGTTAACAGCCCATGGCACATGCAGGGTACATGTGTGGCAACCACATACATGTATATACTTCCTTCAGTTAGACTAGGATTACACTCTGGAGCACCACAGTCAGGCCCTCGACAGAAACCACAATGTCAATGTCAGTTGTTGCTTCAGGTGCTACACCAATGACCTCCAACAGGGGGCAGCACGGGCTTGATATAAATACCAGTGCTTTCTGTCACCCCCGTGTCTTGCTGAGGGAGTTAAAACGTCATTGGCTATGTGTGGAGTACCAGGGTTTACCATGATTTACGATGGTGTGTGGAGGAATACCGTGGCGATGATGTAAACACTTTGTCACCCAGCCATTCCTGCAATAGATGGAGCGTTTTAATGGCCATTGCTAACACCTTGGCTAGTTTTGTGGAATGCGACAATGAGAGTGTGCTTTTCCATCTTTAACCGAGTTATGCTGAATGTAATTGCACTTGGTTTCCAAGCCAAATACCATTCAGCATTCTTGCCATAAAAATCACCTGTGTTAAAACTGCAAAATAATTACTCTCTTCAGTGTACCTAATAACATCTTAGTTTGATGCCTTGGTGGCATGGTGATTAATTAGATATGAAACTTTTTAATCGTGAAGAATGGTGTTTCAGAAACAGGAAGATTCCTGTGTAATGTAATATTGAAATGTACCAAGCAAAAGAACCGCTTAAATTGTATGGTTAATAAGCCCTACATTACTGGATTATGTGATAACAATATCATATTAATGCACTGCAGTGAAAGTCTGAAGAGGTCAAACTGTGGAGAGATGATCACTGTGCTGAGCTGTGTTAAGTCAACTCTGTGTTGACTTCAGTGACCTTAGCAAGCCTTTGATAGCCACAGAAGACCAAGAGCAGCCAAACTATAGACAAATAGCAATCTGGATATACAAAATAGCACCAGCAATTACTACACTAAGTATAGAAGGATTGTGGGCTTGGCCTTGCAACCCAACGAGAGCTGAAAACGCTCTTGGGGTGTATGTTTGTCTAAAAAGCGATAATCCATGGGAGGAGACTGTCAGTTTTAAAAATGTGCTATTTTTTAAAGATATATCCTGAGTCTCAGGCAGGTTAAAAACCTGTCATCTGTTGCATTGAAAAACGCCTCTTGCAGAAATAAATTTGTTAAATATAAGGTAGGAACTGCGAGTGTGGGTGTGGCAGCCTAGGGAACAAAAGAGAATGCTAATGACAGACACAGTGACCCTCCAGCACTGCCAATCAGGGACAAAGGCTCAGGCGGCTGCACTGGCTGGGATTGCAGGATGTGGCCATGGACTGTGGTCAGAGCTGCTCAGAAGCGTCCCCCGTGCAGGCAGGCCAGCCTGTTTTACTGGGGCCACCACTGCTACCATGCATGTTATATGAAGGACAGTCAACACTCTCAATGCTGAGTCAATCAACAAGGTCATCGGTGTGATGGTGAAAACCCGGTAATGACTGAAATAACAGAATTCAAGACCAGAAACAACATTGTAGTAATCATATCGCATTTGTCAGCACTCCGACAAATGCCCCAACTTACTAGACACATTCTATTGTTAGATAAGTTCTAATTGGCAATAGTTTATTTCAGGTAACTTCATCTCCTATTTGGTTTTATAAATATCGCAACATTACACAATGTTATATAGCGATGTCATAATGGTGCAGCCTTAAATATGTATTTATCTATGTAATGAATTCTACCATAAAGCACAAACAAGGTGGGTAAACAACATCCTCTCCAATCATGCCATACTCAGGAACAGAAAAGTACATAAAAAGTACTCTTGCAACAAGCACTTGACATTATAGATGTTTGTACAGCAAGATTATTTAATATTTTTTCCTGCATTTTCCACTATCGATCACATAGTCACCCAGAACTAAGCTTCCTACCACAACTGGAGTGCTGTAGTTCGAATCACACAACTTACTGACTGTTTGTGAACATTCATTTGAACTATGGCTGTGGGAAACACCTGTGTCGTTTAACGATGGATCATTCTACGTAAGTTTGCAACGTTGTTACCGCCGTAGTTCAAACTATGGTTTCAGGAAACATCTATGTTTTACTTGCATAGTTCCAACCACCCAAGTTGCTATAAGCGGCTATGCTTTTGGGAACCGAACACCTGTACTGTGCCCAAGCACGTTTGACACCTAAGGTCTAATTCATGTGTCCAGTGTGATTACTTGATGAGGAATGCCAGAGCATGGTTAGTCTGACTCGGGCATATTACACATCTAGTGTGATCGCTAACCATGCCCAGGTACAGAACACAGGCATGATGTCAATGATGCAGCTGACACATGCATGCGCACATGTATACTATACAAGATACGAACCTTAAAGTCTATAAGCAAACAGAACACTAAGTACTTTAGCATTAAAGATGTAAACTGCAAAACTGGTGGTTTTCAGGACATATATGTTACAGTAGGACAACATACTTTTAATAATTTGCTCCAGTAAAAGAACCCCACAGTCTGAGTAAAATAGCGTTCAAAGCATCCAATTCTGTAACAAGTTTAGGAAATAAGGAGCAGTTACTCTTAAATTGCTATGAATAAAAGATGCCGTTTGCCTTCAGTTGAGCAAAATGAAACCCAATCAATTAATTAATTAAACTAAACAGAACACCCCATAAAATACATAAAAATATCAAAACAGGACACGCAGCATGTTTACTGAAATAAATTCACAACTCTTAGAAATTCCCCAATGCCTGCCCTAATGATTTTATGAAGACTAAGCCATCACCTCCTTTTCTGCCTCTGTCCCTTTCAGCCCTTTGTCACCGGGGACCCTAAGGCCTGACTCTGGGCTTAGTACCTAATAAAAGAAAAACATTCCATACACTGACAGGAGGATCCTGTCTCTGAAATGCTTCATGGGAATCCTGGATGCTCAGGCAGGTATGTGCTGTGGATGTGATTGATAAATTGCTCACTGAATTCAGAACATCAGTAAGAATGATGTGAAATTACATGAGAAATAACTGTAATTTTAAGATCCCTGTCCAACAGGGAAAGTGTAAAGAAGCATTCTAGGGCAGCATATGCACTCTTCGCTTATAACAGCACACTGGCTCTGTGAGTCATTGCGGAAAGGATTAAGGTTGTCATGGTTAGGATTAGGGTTATGCCCATAGAAACGAATATCCCCACAAAAACATAGATACTTGATCTGTGTGTGTGTGTGTGTGTGTGTATTACATTTATATTACATTGTGGAGATCAAACTTTGTGTGTGTCCCCCACAATTTGATAAAACTTGTTATTTTGATGTTGTGTGTGGACCATTTTCAGGTCCCCACAAAGATCTGACAATGTAATCAAAAACTAAAAATGCCAAAAGAGATGAATGGAGAGTGGAGATGAATGGATGAATTTTGTACAGTTTTCCCATATGGTTACCAGTTTCCTGGATACTCTGATTTTCTCCTGCATTACAACAACATTTCGACTAATGGGTGTCTGTAGATTCCCCTTATAATACGATCATGTGCAAACCACCCACTTTATGGGGCGCTGTGTAGCTCAGTAGATTGTCATCTACTGTATTGATCTACAGTATGTCTATAAAGTCATGGGCTGAAATTCTGTGGCTGGCAAAGAAATGATATCACCACTGGATCCACGAGTAAGGGCTTTCACCCCAACTGCTCCATGGGCTCTCAGTACTGGTGACCCTGTGCTTTGACCTCATACTTTCCTCACTTGGATGTCACTTTGGACAAAAGCACCTGCTAAAGATGAATATGACATCAATAAAGTAGCTTGAGCCAAAGCTTAAGAGTTCAACTGAATTAAGTAGTTCCCTACTTTGGCTAGTTTAACCTTCTCACTGAGGCTCTTTAGCTTATTAAAGAAAATAGTAAAAATACACACTATGTGCTATTGGGAAGAGCACATGAAGCCCCCATTTTAAAACCTGCACCCCTGAAACATGCAGTGCACCTCTGTTTATGTGAGCTGAATGTTCAGTCATACATGCATCCATTAATCTTCCATCTGCAACACAGGGGACCGAGCTGGGGCACACAGAATGCCAGTCAAACTGCTATTGTCAATTGTCAATTGTTCACTTAAACAGCATGAGGTTTGAACAAACCAGTGGATATGTTGCTTGATTTTTTTGAATATCATTGTTAAGCAACAATTGCAAGGTTGGCCTGGTAGATAAGAAACCAGATTTTGCATTACAGAACTTCACCCCTACTGAACCCCGCGGCGTGGTACTGGAGAGCTTTACTGTTCCGTAAATTCAAACTCTGATGTATTAATGAAATTATGCAAAGACTGCATGAATTTATCTGTTTATAATGCATCGCCCTCACAAACAAGCCTGAACTTTCTTTTATCCACGTCCACATTTTCTTAACTTCACAAAGAACTGTTCATCCTGAACACTGATTGGTTTTCATCTATATCTAATTTACATACGTATCAAATTCATTCATATATGCATATCACTGATGTCTCTAATTAATAATCATTAGTGTGAGCGATAGTTCTTTTATGAAAATGTCTAAAAGATCTGTATTTAAAAATATAGTTTAAAAACTATGATTTAACAATGATTACACATTGATCACACTTACTGACACCCTATTGACCTACACAGTACTGCCCCCCCTCTTGGACAAAGAACCACAATTGTATAGAAAGTTTAGGACTCAGTAAAGTTGGTAAAAACATCAAATCCCCGGCTTATACATGTCATTACTAATGTTAGATATTCGATTTTATTTAATTCAATTCAGTTGGTTTTTGTACTAAGCTGTTGCCCCCAAGCACTAAAGGGAGAATCTTGTGACATTACAAGCAGATGTGAAACAGCAATGCAGATGTATAACTAATCACATCTCAGTCAGACATAACAGCAAAAGACAACAGATAATGCAATTTTTTGTAATACAATTTCAGAATAGACGCAAAGGTCAGAGTACAACAAGAAACACAAACGTGTTGGTGTTAATGGATTTTTCCAGAATGTTCACTCTGTTCCTGTATTACTTAATGTGTCGCCCACTGTCTGCACAGCCATTATATGACCACAGTCAAAGTTTGAGAGGGAGGTTATTAAAGCCACAAACCTGTGCTCAGACACTGCTCCAGGATCCTGTGCTGGCCACAGAGGATAAATACTGAGCTGTTCAGCTGCACTTAGACCGGGGCATGAATCTATAACCAATTGGTTAGTCCAGATTTCCAAGAAGAGACTTCACAAAAAACACTACATGTTATTTCATGTGGAATACGACGCCGCTCCAGCAATTACAATGATTTTAAAAGGCTGAATATTTCTGAAAAAAAGGTTTATGATGTCATGACAATGGTGATGCCGTATGGTAAAGTATGTCATTCTTAAAAACAGGAAAAACTTCAAATGCATTGTAAAATTCGTTAATATATCCTTTGAAATGATATGTATTATCCTGCAAGATGAGCATATTTAAGTTACATGTAACCTATTAACAGGAATGCAATAATATATATTCTTCTAAGCCATGTTTTATCGATATCAATCATGTGACACTCCTACTCTTTCGGTGGATGTCACAGAGCATGCAGTGATAAGTGACACATTACAAGGCAGGGTTGTGGTCCTTTGTCAATACTGTACACTGAGCCACAATAAAATGAACACAATGAGCTGACAGATATTATAGTGATGAAATCTTGAATGGCCTATAAAATGGAAAAAAGTACAAACACTGTATATTTAATATGTTTTTTTTATACTAAACCTGAGTATCATTAAGAAGAAGGGACTTGGTGCCAACTTAGAAACAAAATGCATTCCCTGTTGTATCAGACAGTTCTGAAAATGAAAATGCTTGTTTGTTTAAATATGTCTTTCATAATTATGACAACTGGCCAGGCTTGTCATTAACAGTATGTTTTATTTTTCTGTAGAATATTTTTTGTCTTATTTTAGGCAGTCTTAATTTTAGTTTGATATTTTAATATGGTTTCCTTTTAATTTATTTTAGAAACGATATGTCTTAGTACTGATTTCCCAGAAAGCTTATTTTGGAATGACATGAACATATCTCTTTGTTTTTTACAAATGACAAAGTAGCTTAATGGCCAAGGGGAACTCAGCAGTGATATTGCATCCATACTTTGTGACAAAAAGTAAAATAATCAAGCCAATGGTGAGACAGGAAGGCTTAGAGGAAACACACTCCTGAACACAGGAAATAATAAGACCCTAATGGTTTGTGACTACAAACAAATGATACAAGGCCTCATAGTTACCAATGTAAGGTTTAAGGATCTTTACATGGGCAGGTCCTTACATGGGCATCTGTGACTCACTCTCAAAAGTCTCCTTGGTCCCTCCCACCCTTGTTCTCTGTAAGAGAACATATTTAGCCAATGGCTATGTGATGGTTAGGCTGTTGGCTTCTCCTGGGTTCTGCTTATGTGTGTGCATGGTTATGCAGGCATGTGCCCTTGTATCTACAATTGTGTGTTTTCACATCTATTTGTTATCACAACAGCCTGTCTGGTCAGTTTTCACTGAAAAGCCAAATATCAAAAGTTAGAAGAGGTTTCTGCACCTGTGATTCCACAGATAGCTTGTGAGTCATTGGGATAAGAACCAAAAAGACATAGCAAAGAGGTAAGATGTGAACCCCAAATCCTGGTTGCAAGAGGCAATAGTACCTCCTGCTGTATGAAAAGCTATATATTCCCCAAGTCAAGCTGAACAATTATCTATTAAAACAAATGATGGAGATGGAAAATGAATATGTTGAATGTAAATGTATGATATGGTCACATAGTTGTGCTGAAAAGCTCAATAAGTCAATGTGAACGATGCAGCCTCGCGGCCCAGTTTGTTTATTATTGTTTATTTATTCAGCTTATTTGTTTACAGAGACAAGAGCTGTCAGGCTAGCAGCCATTAGGCAGCATCTCATAGGGGTGGTGAGGTTTCGCCTCTCCAGTGAGACCAGTTTCCAAGTCCATATCACTCTCGGTGCTCATCGGCACCTATTTTTTGTGGTTCAAGCTGGCTCTTTGGCTCCCCATTTTTCTTACATGACTTTTTGAGCAATATTGCTGGAAACGGGCAAACAGGTGAGACAGAGGGCAACTAATCAAGGCAATAGACAGTTGGCAACAACCAATCAGAAAAGAGAATCTATTGCTCTGAGATGGTCACCATAAAGATGGATGCTGATGCTCCAAGTCAGTCACATGATCGGCTGCTAGTATTCTGATTTGAAGATCTCAAAAAGTGGTCCACTGAGATCAAAATTTTCCAGAAAGAAATTTGTTGGCCATTCTCAAAGGGAAAGTGCCCGAGCAACGTTGCCAGGTGATATTGACAAAAAGTTCCCCCATGTATCATTACCTTTACTGATAACAAATGTCTTGGATTTGAGGCACTGACTGGTTCCATTTCATTTGCTGACTGCCTTTATGAGAAGGAGCAGTGAAGCGCTCTTTATGGGCCTGTCTTAGTCCCTGGTGGCCGTACTTTAACCTTCAGTCATCATAGAATAAAATTTAATATATGATCCTTTAGAAGATAAAAATAGACATTACTAAGTTTGGCCACTGTGGGGCCGCCACTGAAAATTTAAAGGCAAATTAGCAAAATTCACAAAAAATGCTTTTTTAAATTTTTTTTTTATTAGGCAGACACTTTTATCTGAAGCAACATACCACTTTTGAGAAAGCCGGGGATTAAGGGCCTCGCTCAGGGGCCCAACGATGAAACTTCTCTGCACGTCACAGACACAGCACCCTAATATCCTGAATTACACAACACTTGTAATGAACAGAATGTAAATTGGAGGCAGATCCCTAGTTGCCGGAGACCAGAGGGTTTATTGGAAAGCCGGGTGCAGACAAAGCTAAGACAGTAAGCAGAAATCGTGGTCGGGTCAATCACTGGAGGTCGGGAGCCAGGAAAGTCAGCCCTACAGATGAGCATGGGACGAGCAGATGACAGGGAAGGTGGGTCGGTGGAGAAGGGTCAGGTAGGGAGGTCGGGCAAGGCAGGCAGGAGAGGGCAGGCAGGCAGGGCAGGCAGACAGGGAAGGAGAGACAGGCAGGTAGGGAGGTCGGACAGGGCAGGCAGGCAGGGCAGGAGAGACAGGCAGGTAGGACGCAGCAGGCAGGGAAAGCGAGAGAGACAAAAGACAAAAGAACGCTCAGTAATGTTCTGGTACATGGTAAGAATACTTCGCATTGTTTGTAGAGTACGATCCGCTTAAGAGGCAGAGCTAATCAGAGGAGATTGCCCACAGCTGCTACCTCCTGCCCGTGTGGACGTGACAACACTCACAATAACTATGCAATAATTACACTAAAACAATTAAATAATCTAATATAAACCTGTGTCTTTTTGCTTAATAGAGCTTGTGTGCTTATGAAATTGCTCTAGTGTTAGAGTAGATACACAGCATGATTAAATATGATGCCCAGGGATCTCTGGTTAATCGCTGTCCTGCATACAGTACCTTCTCTGGCCCTGGGCATCCAGCTCCCCTACGGAGCACAAACATCACACATGATCACTACTGCGTGTTGTGATCAGCAGAAGGCAATATCCAATGGGATTGAAAGTACACTTATGGGCATGTCCTAGTTAGTGGGCACAGTATAAAATTAGGGTCAGGCTTTCATGACAAGAGAAAGAAACATCTCCATTTTGTCCAGATTGGTTCTCATACCTATCTTTGCAGATCCCAGGCAAGAGCACCACTGATTCACTGAAATTAGACCCTGCCGTAATATAGGCAGGCAAACATCCCTGCTTCAATATATTAGACCACTGGTTCTCAACTGGTGGGTGGCTGACTGTGTAGTTTAATTATTTTTTTCTAATGTCGGACTTTTTGTTTTTAAGTACATGAACAAATTGTGTTACTGTTATTGCAGTACTAATGTTATATTTATTATTACTGCACGTTTTTAGAAATAAATTTGGTTCAAAATGTTTAAATTTTGGGTTCTGATTTAAGGAAAAAGTTAGGTTGTGAGGCTAAACCAGTCGAGAAGCAGCACTGTATCAGACCCTATAAAACAAACACGCATGAGCACCCCGACTCACTGTATCAGACCCTATTGTCATGGAGCCGGGCAGCTCGGGAGCGGGAACGCGGCATAGCCGGGAACAAAAAGGGTGGACGACCCACTTGCGGCTCCGGA
>JAODJW010000097.1:1455265-1467862 GCA_026777045.1 Hyperopisus bebe
CTTTCACAAGCGCTGCATCAGGAAGGCCTCCTGCATCGTGCTTGACCCCTCACACCCCTCACATGGACTCTTTTCTCCCCTCCCATCTGGCAGACACTATCGCAGCATACTAAAGGCCTACAGGTATACATTAGACAATTGCTTTTAATTAAATCACTTTCAGTTGTTTCAATGAACTGTAAGGGTACCAACAACTTTGTTGACGTCTGTAGGCTACGGCACAGCCACACCTTACCTACGACATCGATACGACACAGAAGTAAAGTCTCCAAGATGATAACATCGTAAGCCGAACAGTGGCCAATCATGTCTTGTTTTTCAAATTAGAATTTAGTGGTCATTGTCAACACACAGTGCACAACAATGAAATTTGTCCTCTGCATTTGACCCATATGTGACTTTTGTGACATAGCAGGGGCAGCTAATTCAGAGCCCGGGGAGCAGTATCTTGCTTTGGGTGCTTCAGTGGTGACTTGCTGATGGGGGATTCAAACCTGCAATCTTTCGATTACAAGGGCGCTTCTCTAACCATCAAGCCACCACTGCCCACCATGTATTCTGCCAACAGCATGCCAGGTAGACTGTTGCAGACACATCAGACAGGAACAAATATGTATAGCGTAAGGTTTACAAAGGTTTTTGACTGTTAAACTTTATTCACATTACCTGTGAAAAAATGTTAACTGATTTGCAAATTGGCCTGCTAACGGTATTTAAAGTGACAGGAAATCAGATAATGAAAAAGTTAGCTTCATTAATTAGCAGTTAGCAGAACTGCCCACCACTACTAATATGCCCTAAAAATCTGAAACATAGTTGGATTGGTCTGGGTTGGGGGCCCAATATGATATGCATACATGGGGCTTAAAATCTCTAGCACGACCACGTATTGTACCAATAATTGCACCACATTCAAAATCCCTTAGGTTAGCCATCTTAGCCATACTAACGCTTAGTTGAAGAGAGAGCAAACCTCTTGACCTTGTCTGTGTGCTGTATATATTCAGTTGCAGATATATGATTTGCTGTTTGGAGAAGAAAGCTCTTTCCATCAGCAAGCAAGCAGACCTACTGAACTGACCACTGAGTGTATATCTGGCTTTGTTAAACACTGTCCACTATTCTGATTGAACTCATACTCTGATTTAACCTGATGTAAATATAGCTACAAGCTGTTTTGCCAGTCTATTTGTAACTAAGGCTTCCAAAAGCCATTAACTGCATAAAAGGCTAAAAATGCTGTCTATCACTACTATTTTCTTGATGTTTTCACAGGCCCACAGGCAGTTTCCATTTACCGCAGATTGTACTGTTCAAAGATTATAGGAACACTGTCATGTAACAATTTACCACATCAGTGTTGCTGCTGATGTACCTTCTATTCTTAGAGAGGCTGAAACCTCAAGCCAATAAAAGACATTGCTGACATTTGCATATTTCAGAAAAATAAGGTCCAGTCTGATACTGCACAAATTATCATTTGAAAGTAGTGAAGTATGAATAATACATTCAGTTTTATTCATAATGGTGGTACAGAATTAAACAGAGTAAGAGAATTGATGCAGTATATAACCTTTTTGTACTGAAATGGGCAGAATGCCAATGTATATATATTTATTATATTTGAAATACATATGCTATGCAAGAGCATTACCAGTTGAGAACAGCACCAAGCTTCTTCGGGGGTTTGGGCCTGCAGAGTACAGATTCAGACTAGCTGCTGTATCCTTCAACCCTCTTTTTCTCTTTTCCAGCTCCCCACATTCATTGTCATTATTATGCATGTAGTATGTGCCAATCAGGGTGAACGTGGAGCCTAATGGTAGGACCTTGTACAGGATCCCATGCCATCACAGCACAAACACACCGATTCAGCCTTTGGGCTGTGGAAGTCAACCAAAGTGAGGTGTTGGCATTTCAGTGCTTCTCAGAATTAGTTGTTTTTGTATTTTTTTTAATCTTTTATCTTTTTTCACTGATGAGTTTATCAAAAGCTACGTCAATATTTCGTCTTATTTATTCCTGTCTTACTTCCTGGGACTTAAACCAGGAACATTTAAGGTCGATGACCCTGATGTTTGTATTACTGGAAGCATAATGAGCATTGCTATAAATTGTGGTGCAAAAGTATAAAACGTCCAGTCAGCTTTAAAACAGCCCATTGTGGCTATAGCATTTTGATGAATATTGTATACGCTTTTTGTGCTTGTATTTACCTTCTGTGTTTGTGTGTGTGTCAGGGGGGTTATGTATATATTACATTGTGGGGACCAAATGTCCCCACACTGTGATGATAACCTGATATTCTGATGTTGTTGGGACCATACTTGCAGTCCCTATAAGGTTATACTGGTTATATTGCTTACTTATGGTTATGGTTAGGACTGGGTAGGGGTTAAGGTTGTCATAGTTGCATTAGCATTTTTCCCATAGAAATGAATGAACGGTCCCCACAAAGATATGATTACAGATCTCTGTGTGTGTGTGTGTGTGTGTGTGCTTGTGATTTTTTTTTTGCCTATTTCACACTAGTTAAAACGCTGACCAAGATACTGCATACCTGGTATCCAAGAGAGGGTAGCGACAGCCAAACCAATGCCTGCAGATACATATCTTATGTCAAACTTTTTCCAGTGGGAATGTATTACCTCATGTCTGGGAGAAAACAAGTTTAGTTAATTAAAATAAATCAGTCATTGTGGTCAAAAAAAATGGGGAAATGATCTTATTATTAAGCATCTTGGTTATTGTCCCACAAATTCACAGTTTTTTTTCCCTAGAGCCATGGCAGCAACTTCTTGATATAAAGATCTAGACCAAAACAAAATCTCACAATGTCCATGAGATTAAAAAATGGAAGAAGAGATGATATTTAGATTTAGTTGATTGGGTAAAACGTCTTATTTTGAATTAAGGTAAACACTTAAACCTTCAGCATTGCGTCACATCACTGATGCCATCTAAGAGCCAAGATTTACCAGCAAAATGTCAGAAACATCATCCAACAAGCACAAGGTTTCTGTGACTCAGTTAAAGCCATCATTTTATCACCTTTCTTCTGGTGAGTCAAACCACCCCAATGTAAAATATTACTGCTAATTACACTTAAGAATACCATTCTGTTGAGATCCATGAAAAAATACTGGACAGAAGTGCAATTGGCTGCCAAGGCTTTTCACATGCCATGCTGATTGGTTCAAACCCACAACATTTTTTTCTCAAAGTGACATACAACTGAGAAAATAGGATCAGCCATGAGGTTAACCTTGCTCAAGGTCCCAGCAGTGACATTACTCAGGCAACCATGATCCAGTATAATTCCTAACCTGCAGAGCCAAACACCAGCCCTGCTTTAAATATGTAAATTATGTAACTGTTCATAATCACAACTGTCTTAGTTGTGCTAGTCATTAAATTACACTATTTTGTCTACAGGGGATAGTTTGTGCAGTTTTATATCAAGTTCTCTGTCATATAGAATGTATTTCATCTGTAGCAACAGCTCCATGGTAAGAATACACCTGCCAAGACTAATGGAAGCTGTGCTTCATAAGCTGTTTCTTGGGGCTTTCATAGTTTAGAAGCTGTTATCAGCTTACCATAAGCTATAGCCATTAAATTAATGACAAATGAAACGAAGATTAAAACTGATGGAAGTTTAATTGCCATCCTTTCTGGGCAACATCATTTTGGGTGCACCAGGTGTACTTAGCATGGTGTGAATGGCAAAAGTTTATACTTTGGCAGAAAGATTGACATTTAACCTTAAGTAACGTAGGAATAGGGTTTTCAAGGAATGATTTGGACATCTATTTCCAAAATGAAGAACGCTGGCTCCCTTTTCTCGTACACTTTCATTGCCAAATATGACCACATTGCTTTATTTTTACAGATCAGAACTTCCCAAATTAATCACTTAAACAGCAGAGTAATGTCGTATTCAGGCTTGAATTTGGTTATGTGTAACCTGGATCTCATTTGCCCTTTCAATTTACACTTTCAATTTGGTATTCAGTGTGTGTGTGTGTGTATATATATATATATATATATATATATATGTATGTAAATCAACAGTTTTCATTAATATATTTTGATATGAAAAATAAATAATTTGCGCATTATTGACCCATTATATATAGAGTGGTGTAACTTTATGGAGTATTCATTATGGCTGAAGTCAGATGAAGATCGGTGCTTCCAAGGAAACGTGGTTAACATTAGCCCAGTACTCAAACAGGCTACAGTCAGCCCCTTCATTTAGCCAAAGGTTTGCGTGTTTATACACAACAATCCAAATATAACAAAATCTATGAAATCTGACATCGGAATTGGAAACGTACACGAGCCCGTGGAGTCTGGAAGTTTCTGGAAGTTTTTGAAGCTTAAGATGTGATGACTCTGAAACAGCAGAAGCAGTCCCTCAAAGCTTTTATTAAGGGAAGTAGTAAGGAAAAGATTAAAAAGTGTAGATATTGGAAAAAATTTGGAATGTTTTGCATAACACATTCTATATTAAGAGCAGGTCCCCTTAAACATACAACAGAATGCCCCACAGGCAGAATGAGGTGGTCGCGCCTGTCCTTAGGAGTCACAGCAGGAGTAAGTGGGCGGTGTGTCCGCCTGAAAACAAACAAAGACCTGCATGAGGGAGCAGATGACGCCACCCAGGCGGAGGGGCCCTGCTCACAGGCTGCGGCCCAGACACAGAGCCTGCCGCCCGGCTCACAGCTCTGTCCACACGGCCACATGGGCCCCCCAGACCCCCCGACTTGTAGTCGTTTGTGGTCTGCTAATTGTAAACAGAAGATATTTGCTGGGAAAGTGGGTAGGAGAGAAGAAAAAGAGACAGGAGGTGGGGGTAGGGGGCAGAGTTCTGGTAGCAGCATTAGGGGTGATAAGAACATCGTAAGAAGAATAGCTCAGTATATATTCAGAGATAGTGTTACTAAATCATACTTAGTGATTAGCTAAAGCTGGATAATCTTATGTGAATGATAGGGTGACAGTTACCTGCTGCCTGGATTCTATTATCTTAAGAGGCAGGTTGCTAATTCAAACCACTGGAGGCTTTACGTGTTTCTGTAGAAAAATGGCTTCATTCAATTTGCTGCATCACCACCTTTTACTCGATGAGCAGTTATGGAAGACAGAGGGATTACTCTGTCACCTTGGCCTTTCTGAGTCCACCAGTGCATACAACGGCTCAGAAATCGGGCAGTGCTGTCATGCTGTGAAGTGTATTATATTTCTGTTGTTTCTTCTTTATGTTCTGCATTTGAAATCAAATGTATGTATTGTCTGGGTGATATATAGATGTTCACTAGCACCTAGAGATTTTTATAATAGTACTTAAATAAAAATTGTTATTTGGTTAGTTGGCATCTAGGAGCTATGAATCTGTTCCAGTCAGCTCTGCCTGTACCTCATTCACTCTAAAAAATATAATGCGGTGTTCCCCAATTCCAGTGCTGGAGGACCAGAATACAACACACCTGATAAACCTAGTAATTAGCAGGTTAAGGTACGTTTGAGGAGAGAAATCTGCAAACTGTGTTAGATTCTAGTCCTCCACGACCAGAACTGGGGAACCCTGGGGTAAGCAATGTAGTGTAATAACTGTTTCTGATTTCCATGTTGACCCCATCTCTGCCTAATCCTTGTAACCCCAAAAAAGAGAAGCCCATACCATATGAAACCATTGCATCAATGTCCTGTCCCTGTGACCTGTGGTTCTGTTCATTGTCCCTGTGTGCTGAGGTTCTGTTTACAGCCCTTGTGTCCTGTGGTTCTGTTCACTGTCCCTTTGTCCTGTGTGTCTGTTCACTGTCCCTGTGTTCTGAGGTTCTGTTTATAGCCCCTGTGTCATGTGGTTCTATTCACTGTCCCTATGTTGTGTGATTCTGTTCTCTATCTTCATCTCTTGCAGTTCTGTTCACTGTACCTTTGTCATGTAGTTCTGTTCACTGTCCCTTTGATCTGAGGTTCTGTTCACAGTCCCTGTGTTGTGTGGTTGTGTTCACTGTCCCTGTGTCGTGTGGTTGTGTTCACTGTCTCTGTGTCATGTGGTTCTGTTCAATGTCCCTGTGTCCTGAGGTTCTGTTCACAGTCCCTGTGTCGTGTGGTTCTGTTCACAGTCCCTGTGTCATGTGGTTCTGTTCACTGTCCCTGTGTTGTGTGGTTCTGTTCACTGTCTCTGTGTCATGTGTTTCACACTGGTGTTTAGGTAAGGCACTTTCAGATCTAAACAAAAGTCAGTAACTACCCTGTCTGGTTAGTTTGTGTGTGGTCTGTTTAGAAGCATGACATGAATTCAGTTCCAAAAATGCCCTCCACAGGCACTTGTCAATTGACTGTTTCATTCCTATTCCTCTGCTAATGCACTACATTCCCAAAACTCTGGGCCCCTAGAGCCATTTACCGGCAGGTTCAGTCAGGGAGTTGCTTTGGACCTGCGCAGCAGCCTTTTACATTTTAACTCATAGTGATCATTTGGATTCACACGGGATGTGGTGCATGAACTGTGTCAACCTACCCCTCTGGCCCACAGTTGAGCTGCATCCTGCCCGGCAAACACAGGCAGCACACGCGGCTAAGAAATGCACACGCCACAGAGCAGAAGCAAGAAGAAACATCTTTAGACTATTTTCACACACCCAGACAGCAGGACATGTAACTGTCGAAATATCTCACACCCCAAACAAAGGACCCACTGGGTCGCTACAGGTTCAACTTCTGTCTTTGTTTAGCTATTTAGCTCCTTAAACACTTTTATTCATTCAAAGTAACACATATGCAAATCCAAGCAGGGCCTAATGAGTAACACAAACACCGGGCCAACAGTGCTGTATTTTTTTCATTGAGAGCATTTTATTTAAACAATTTGAAAAATGTAAAGAATCAAACCATGTCTATGAACTTAACAATGCATGTAAGTTTTAAAAAGTGTCACTTAGTGATAAGAAGAAGCTGACTGAAATGGGAAAGAGAACTGATTTTCAGTGATGATAATGACTAAGATGATGAATGTGATAGAAACTGACAATTAGAATGATAAAAGTATTATGTTGTCAAGCTGGCAAATGATGGAGCAGTTTTATCTTTTTCGTAAGGCACCATAAGAAAAATTTTAAAGAGCACATACTGAAACTATTAATCATTGCAGTTAAACTTCATATGTTTGGTGGAGCCATCATGTATTGCTACCTGAGAATAAGTCACTTGCCCTAAAAATGTGTCTCAAATGTCAATTCAATGGTCATGGATGAAATTCTTAAGAAGTGTGTGGAAACAAGATGTTGCCATGTGTCCGCGTGTGTCTATGTGTGTACATGTGTGTCCGCATGTGTACATGTTTCAAGCTGTCTTACACTCGTTATATACTCACTTCCTGAGAGGCCACATAACTCCACCCTGTTCTTACAGTTGCATGTTAAAGCAATTCAGCAAAATAAACAAAAAGAAACATGCACTTCACAGGTTTAAATCCAAAGGATTACATCAAGAAGGTGGACCCAAATGTACTGGCTGTGGATCTCACCTGAGGCCCTATATAATGTCACACATCTGGCGATAGATCAGGAAATTTCCCTGAAAGAGCACTGGGCCCATACTCTACATGACCCTCTCTGACATACTTCCCCCGAAAGAGCACTGGGCCCACACTCTACATGACCCTCTGTGGCATGCTTCCCCTGAAAGAGCACTGGGCCCATGCTCTACATGACCGTCTCTCACATGCTTCCCCTGAAAGAGCACTGGGCCCATGCTCTACATGACCGTCTCTCACATGCTTCCCCTGAAAGAGCACTGGGCCCACGCTCTACATGACCCTCTCTGACATGACTGAATCTTGTGAAAAGTATAGCTGGAATCATGGAAAAAAGACAACGTACCCCTCTACTAAAGCTGGACATTATCATTAAGGGTTCAATAATCCAAGCCAAATATCAGTCTTAGAAGCCTAGAAGGTTCTGCTCCAATTATGCCCAGTTGCCTTTTACTTGGAATCGTCCCCTTATAAAAGATGATGAAAATAATACTGCAGTATTTCATGACTTCAGTAACTACTTCTCTTTCATACTTAATTTTGGCAATTTCTCATTATATTATTTCCAGAGCAACTGCCACCTGTTAAAAATTGACATCAGGCAAACAAAAACAACAGTAACACAATGAAAAAACAAAGATGATAACGATATTGACACTAACACTATTACCTATGGATAATGGGAACAATAAATAGGGTGTGAAATTACCTTGATGGTGTCCAATGGAGTAAGGAGTGCCAATCCAATCAGAGATAATGTCAGAAGGCCATTTACTTCCCATTACCACAAATATGGGAATCTCTATTCAGTTATGGAAAGGTTTAAACATTAATATATGAATGTATTTTGTGTTTTTATTATTTTTATGTCCCTGATTTTTACATCAGCATTTTGTCATTAAACACACTGTCTTTCCTCCATCCTGGCCTGTACTACAGGTAAAGACCAGTGGCCTGTACCTGCAAAGACAAACACAAACAAACAGAACCCGGGAATGCACACAAAGGTCATGTGACTGGCACATAAGTCTCCAGCTCTTTTGTGGTCCTCAAGTGCCAGTATCTGAAATTGCCATCCTGTTTGTTTGGTGCAGAGAGACTGGAGCTATGTTAACAGTGATGGAAAGGGGTGCAGAGAATGTTCCACATGACAACATATGGATTTCTGTTTCCTTTGTGATGAAAATTAACAGAGAGCAACAGGGGAGGGCGGCTGCATCACCCGGGTTTCTTTTAAAGTGCAGAATGTGAGGGGTTCCTGCTGAAGGGGGGTTTCAGCTCAGCATTGAACTTCTCTCCCACCCCCACAGGCTGGTGGGGGAAGTGGTGATGGGGAATGTAACCAATTTAGAGAAGGCTGGAAATGGGCTGGAGGTTGACTGACATCTTCAAGATGTCAGCAAACCACATTTGTTTGAAGAAACATTGATATCAACCATCACAGTGGCTCCAAAATATACTCTATATAAACCCTGAGAGCCACAGTCAGGGACTCCAAAACTGCTGCATGGGACCCACAGCCAGAGGAACAACTGCTCTCAGCCTCTTACAGGCCCTGCCGTCTTGGCTTTGGATGCCTGAATGAATGGTTCCCGCTGTCATCTTCAGCTTAGTCCCTTGTAATCAGGCAAAATAGCAGCTGACTTTTGGCAATCTCCACATGGGCACATGCAGGGCATTGAGAGGGAGCAGCCAAAGAAGATATGCCACTGACTGACGCTGAGATAGCAGGTGACCCAGCCACTGACTCAGTTCGGTAGGCCCCTATTGGGAATACCCACCTTTCAAAATGTATACACTAAGAACAAGTGTTACAGTACAGAGCTCCCTCTTAGATGCACATACACATACCCATCCTCCTTACTTCTGAGGTATTACATTGTGTTTTCATTGCATTTTCCCTCTAGCTCCGGTTTGGCTTCCTTAAGCTCCCCCTGCCCTACCATGGCCTTTTACCAGACTCTTGGATGCATTTCTCTTTTCTCAGCTAACCACTGCCCCCCCCTCTCAGCTATTCACTGTTGTGGTCCACATTTCACCCCTTCATTCTCTCTGCACCCCCTCTCTGTTTTTGTTCTTGCTGAATTATCTCTGGTGTTCTCCAGTGTCCCGGGGGCTGGGGGGATTTCCTCTTGGGCTGGCAGTCAGGATCTGGGCTCGCTCCTTGGCATCACCGGGGGCACTCCTTGTCTCCGAGACCAAACGCTCCCCTTCGTGGCTGCTCTCCTCGATGGACTCGGCATCCTCAGAGCCTGAAGGAAGCTCTTCATCGCGGTATTCTGACACATCCCCGGCTGCCTCACCAAGCTCAGTCAGTTTACCGTGGTGCTTCACGTAGTAGCGCTGGTTTTGGAAGAACTTGACAACAGTGTGTTTGGGCAAGTCCAGCTGTGCGGACAGTGTATGGACGGCCTCTTGGTCAGGGTACAGACCCACGTCCTGGATGAAGCTCTGCAGAATACCTAGTGACTCCAGGGAGATCTTGGTTCTCAGACGGGGCTTCTTGGGTCCACCTGCTCCGGCCTGTACCCCTTCTTTAATTCCTGAGCTTGCATTTGAGGCTGGTACTGAGTCCTCACTTATAGAGGAGGGGTCTTTTGAGGGCTGGGTGGGTTGCCTGGTGAGTGCCTGTTGAAAAATGGAATAGCATTTGTAAGACAGTCTCCTCCACGTTTTACCGCCAAACTGAATTAAGCCCAAAAGCAAGAACAATGTTTACTTAGCTAGTGGCTAGACCTGACCGCTAGAGGCCATTTTCACTGTGCTGTGCTTTAGATTAAAGGCGATAATATCGCTGATGCCCCTTGACTGAAATACCACATCAAAACCCAGCCAATAGACAGTGGTTTTGAAAGAAGGTGCAACCCCACAACACCCTATCAAAGGCTGTCATATTGCTGAACCATGTTTAGACATTTTCTACCAATCTTTGGTAAATCTAAATTAAAGGGCCCACATATGTATAATAGTAATTATTATCCCCCACCTCCTCCCAATAATGACAGGGTCTCGTAAATAATATTAGCCTCCAGCCAAACTATGAAACATTCTGAATTTGTCTTCTGGGGGTTACTGGGGGTTACTGGGGCTAGTGCTACCAGGAAATTTGTTGGCTTACGTGTTGTTTCACTATTTCCACACTCATATCCTTAGGGTTTACTGTGTATCTGTAGAATAGATAGTGACTAAACTGGGCAAAGCAATGCTTCATACCTCGGTTACCATTCCAGTGGCAGGACGAACACACAAATAATATGTACCCAGGTCATGAACCAGAAAATGTCCCTACAAGGTCATAATAACAGGTTTTTATCACATTGTGGGGACACTGTACCCCCGCCCACACAGACACACTCACACAGATACTCCTTTTGTAGACCAGCTCAAGTCTTTTATATCCTAAAAGAAAAGTGTGGAGCATTTTGCCTGATCTCAAACAAACTCATGATCCTGACACACAAACTCACACAAACTTGATTTTCTTAATGGAGCAGCCAAACCGTGGTGGTGAGAATGACATGGTACAAGAGAGATAGTGGGTGAAATAACCATCATGCATGGCCACTCTCTGCCTGCTCAGGCCAGACGCAGCATAAACCCCAAGTCTTCTTAAGATAAGAGACAAGTATCAGCAGCAGGAATTGTGGCCTGATGCCTCAGAGTTCAAATGTCCATGTCATATGAACTGCACGTGGGGTATGGAATGTTTGAATTATACCCACAGAGACTGATCTGAATTTGCTTCTGGGTACATATCAAGTCATTTTTACCCGCCAACTCCAAAGTACTTTTTTGGCAAAGTCCTCATACCATTGATTCAAAAATTTCTTCTCATGTCTTAAGATGATTGTTTTGAGTGCACTGCATTAAGAAATCATTTTATATATAAACTAAGATGGCCTGCATTGCAAAATAAATATATATATATATATGCAAAATACACTCTTTAATGCACACTAACTGTCTATAGATAGAGTCAGATGGAGGCAGAGAGTTCCTTCCACAGATGACATCTCAGGGTATTATGTGAATTTAAAGTGTGAATCAAGTCCCCCGAAAAGCAGAATGTGAAGGAGTGAATGAATGATGGCGTGAGAGACGCCAGAGCCGCCGGCACCGGCGCTTTCCCCAAACCCCTGCAGCACTCAGCCGGAGCAGGCAGAAATGATTAATGGTTGAAGGGCCTGGCCAACCAGCAGAAGGCTGCACTTACATTAAATACACACAGTAATGAGCGTGTGTCACAACAGCAGCCCTGGTAAAACACAGGCACAATCAGGGCTGCGGGGATTGATCCCACAGGAGTGTAGAACACACACACAAAGGCAGACACACACACACAGGCAGACACACACACAGATGCACATTTACACAGAAACACATACAAGCAAAGCTCAAGATATATTATAAAATTATTGTTTACTTCTGTGCTACCTTTTGTTTTCTCCGATCTTCAGTTATTGGTCACTTAGTTCCCTCCAAGATCAAGTGTTTTCAGGCAAAGACAATGGTTTCCTGGGCTTGAAGTAGAGTGATAGCAGGGACAGGCTTATGGGTGAATACATGACATGCTGCTGTGATTGTCTGTGTGTGTGAAAGTCGGGGGGGGGGGGGTTGCATAGATTTCATTACATTGAGGGCTTTGAAACTTCCTTACTTTTGGGGACATTTTTCAGCTTGCCATTTTGATAACCTCAGTTTTATTAAAATCTGTGAAGGCAATCAAAAAAGTAAAAACACCTGAAAAAAGTCTCATATTTTTGTTCGGTCACTGCTTAGCAGCTGTCTAAGATTAGGGCTGGTTAGGGGTTACGGTCGTCATGTTCAGATTCAAGTCTTGAACGGAGAATGAATGGAGAGTCCCCACGAAGATATAATTTCAAACCTGTGTGTCTGTGTGTGTGTGTGTGCGCGTGTGTGTGTGTGTGTGTGTGTGGAGCAGCTGAACATCATGTGGTCTTTGGCGGGCGGCTGGCTGGAGCAACGGGGCCTGTGGTGGAGACGTGGGTGGTTTGTGCTTGTGCGCATTTGTGTGTGTGGGTGTGTGTGGG
>JAODJW010000097.1:1468980-1484221 GCA_026777045.1 Hyperopisus bebe
GGGAGAATGATCACATCTGTGCATGCAGGCGTGCTTGTGTCTGGCAGCCAGGGGGCCCCAGACCCAAAGCCAGCCTCACCTGTGGCTCTGGGAGGGGGTGCAGCACGGTGTGTGGCCATTCGCCATGGTGCTGGTGTCGGGACTCCTCCTCATAGGCCAGGTCTCGGTCTGCTTGGGGCAAAGTTAGGAAGCGCCGGATGGTGCACAGGTTGTCCCAGAGGGTTCGGTTCTCCGGGGTGGGGTTCTCCTTCCAGCGCAGGAGCTCGCAAAGCCAGCCCTGTGTGGAATCAGGCACCCAGACAGCCTCGCATTTAGTTGTTGTCGCTGGGCCACTAATAGCTTTTGTATCCTATCCTGCTGCTTTCTAGATATTACTTTCTCCGGCCAAGTTTTTTATCCTTTTCTTTTGGGGGGGAAGGGGGTGGGTTGGGCTTCCCAGTGGAAAGGACACTGTATTAGAAAAAATACAGACTGGACTGAATTTAACCGAATAAGTATCTTCCAGTTACGCTGCCAGGAATATAAACAAAGAGGCAAATCAGGTTTCAGTATGTATCAGTTGTTAAATAGTAACAGCTTTGACAGTACTTTCAGGAGAGTAGGTGTGAGCGTGTTATAGGCCTATGACTAAGTACGAATGGCCAGGATCAGCGTCTCCTAAGAAGGAATAAAGATCGGACCCTGATCTTAATTATGTCTTGCTGGGCTCATTACTTTGTAGGACTCAGATTTCAGCCTGACATGCTGGCCTTTGAGAAGGGATAAAATCATTGGGAGGAACTGTCACTTTACACTTTACTTCAGCGCTGTGTGCCCGGGCCCCGAGGGGAGGGCCCCATTAATGCGTACAGCATAAATGGGAGCCCTGATAATGATCAGCAGCACATGACATAAGCCGAGCGGGACTGGAAGGTTCAGGGCACATTTGGAGCCACTTTGCTGCCATCGCAAACCACCAGCTCCGCCTCCCAAAACTCCCAGTGTCAGAAGCACACATGCATCTTGATTGCAGACGGAACGCTGTTTGACAATTTAGGAGACAGCAGCCATTGGCTGTTTGTAATATACGTCTTTTTCAGCTACTCCCGATATATATTTCAAAAGCACTTAAAAACATTTGCAATAAAGCGACAAACAAAATAGCTGAATTGTTTTGATACAGATAAACCTGTCTCTTTCCAACAGCAGCACTAAGGATAAATTAGGCAGCAGATACTTAACTAGAGTTTGGTGTTTGTGCCTATTATTTTAAATGATTTACCAGTACCCTATGTGGAATGGAGGGCCTTAAGGGAAGGTTTGGACCAGACATTTAACATTACGAGAGACAGCAGAAGGTAGTTAGAGTATGATATCGGAAATTAAAATGGAACTGTGGGATTCATCACCACCACACCGTTTGCTGGATCAGAAGCCAGACATTTGAGCAGATGGTAAATGTTTTGGACTGTGAAGTGAAATCACATGTATTTTCTATATTTCATCATAACTGTGGATAGATATGGAAATATATAAATAAAGCAAATAAACAGGCAATTAATAAATTACATCAGGGTTTCTCAATCCAGTCCTTAGAGACCCACAGTCTGTCCATGTTTTTGCTCTCTCCAAGCTCTCTGCCAGACAGTCCCAATTTTTGCTCTGAGCTGGGAGGGAGCAAAAACGTGGACTGTCTTAGGTCTACCAGGACTGGATTTGGACACACTGAATTAGATTAATAAGTAAATGCAGTAGGCTGACCTGGCTTTTGTTGGCTGCCACCTTGGCAAACAGGGCCTGGGAGACCTTGGCCCGCTTCATCTCCTGCTGGATCTCATCATAGATGCCTGAGGAGATGGTGACCAGGGTCTCCAGCTTCAGGGGCATCTCAGGGCTTGGGCCAACGGGTTTTGGCTATAAGGGGGCAGGTAGCCATAAGAAAACGGGAGTAAGACAGCAGGAAGAAGGGAGAGGAGGCATGCAGAGGGGATGTGAGAGAGGGAGAAGAAGAGAGAAAACAAGGGAGAGAAGCAGAGCAACAGAGACAACAGTCAAGGATTTTGCATTACTCAAATAAACATCTTCGGAAATTGCTGAAAGCAAATTAACAAAAACATCTGGATGTGCATTCACACATGTGAAACACTTTCCCAATCACTGCATGCTGGCACCATATGAACTAAGAGCTGGTGCTGATCTTGACAGCCAACACGAAAGCAATATGGATATACAGCAATATATAGATGTTCCCTACTGTCTGTTTTAACAATTTAATGTTTTAATGCTTCTGTTCATGTGGTTGCACATTCGGTACAGTGGATTTTCATCAGCATTTGCCATAATAAAATTCACTTTGCTATCTAGCAGGAACCATTATGGTCAGTGACTTAAGTTATAAGGTTAGTTTTTAAATAACATGGCACAAAAGTGATTACTTCAGAAATGGACTCTTTTGTATGATGGGAAATAAGCTGAAGATTGTATAAGCATCTTTGAATGAAACTGTTGAGTTTAAACAAATAAATGAATGAATATGAAGAGGAACAAAGCTGATAACACGTATATAGATGGTCATACATGTCCAGCAGTGCACTTTGCTAGTCTGTAAACACGCATCTGATGGCCGTGAGAGACTCAAACACGCTCTGATGTGGTGGGGGCTGTACCTGGGGGAGACGGGGCCCCCCGGTGGGGATGGCAGCTGAGGCCGGCAAGCCGACCTGAGGATTCATGCTACGCTCACGCTCCTCCTGGTAAATGCGGTCGCGATCGGACTCGGGCAGGTTGAGGAAGTTCTGCATGGCCTTGAGATTCACCAGCAGGGACTGAGACGCTGAGCGTGGGTCCTCCTCTTTACGCAGGATCTCAGATAACAGGCCCTGATACACGCACGCACACGCGTGTGCAAACACACGGAATAAACACGGGATGCCGTCACTTAAAGTGAAACACTATCCATCACACATGTTTCCATGTACACCAGAAGAGGCAGAACAGACACATAGACACAGCCCACTTGCAATTCCATTTAATGTCAGCATCAATTTAGTGCTCCTGGCACTATAATGACCCACTAACCCCCGTGCCTCTTCCTGTTATTACAACGCCTACTACTGTCTCTGTCACTGTGGAATTTCCATCTTACATTGGTGTGATCCTTTTGTCATACTTCACATTTATTAAGCGATATTATTTTTGCAAGTTTAATTAATGTTGTCAGAATGTCTTGTACTTCTGTACAGATTTTTTGCAAGATGAATTGCCGAAAATTAAATAAAAGGAAAAACTGGTCTGTGTCTATTTTTGAAATTGCTTCTAATTTTAACATTTAAAATATGTGTAATGTTGTTTCTAGATGCTGTGTTTGTTGCTATTGTTTGGACGAGTGGTCCATGAGAGTTCATTAAGGTGAAATAATGAGAAAGGTGCAGGTGTTCCCTTGCCCACCAGCAGGTGGTACCTGTGTGCGATTGAAGGCCACGCGGGCAAAGACGGCCTGTGAGACGCTGGCACGCTTCAGCTCGTCGCGGACTTGCTGGTAGATGTCAGGGGAGACGTCTGCGGCGGCTGGGTCACCGGCCTTGGTGGGGGTGCGGGCAGCAGCTGGCGATGGCGGATGGCCGAGATACGGGGGGCCCAGGGCCGACGGGTGCTGCTGGGCCAGCAGGCGACTCACAGCCAGCTGCTGATTGAGGATGTGGGCCATTGCCAGCTGCTGCCGCACCAGCTGGGGGCTCAGCTGGGGGGACAGAAGCCCCCCTGGCGTTAACAGGGGCACTTGGGCACGCAGAGGAGGGCTGTGGTGGAGCGGAGGCTGCTGGGATTGCTGCTGTTGCGGCTGATGAGCTGAAGACGGCGACTCTGCTGATCCCTTTACCAGACTCCCTATACCCACTGGGGAGCCCAGTTGGGCTGGGGCCTGCAGGTGAGGTGGGGGGCGTTGACCCAGCATGCAGATATCAGCCAGGCTCTCCCTCTCCACTGTGGGCAAAGAGGAAAGCAGTGGGCAGGACCGCCATGAGGAATGGAGCAGGGGTAGGGAGAGAGACACCATGCATCTACATCAGTGTGGCAGAAGATGACACCGTTACGAATATAAAGTGTAGCATAAGCCTATCTGAATGATAATCTTATGACATATTGTCAAACAAATTGGAAAACTACATCAGTTAATAGCCATTCAAAATTTGGTTATTCCTAATGGGTTACCAACCCACAAATCCTAATGGATTAATGTTCTACTTTATCCAAGAACCAAGATCAGCTGCGTGCACAAACAGAAGAACGGTCTATTTTTCAAGTAGATGGTCTACCTGCGAGCACGGGAAGAAGGCAAGCTCACCTTTGATGTCAGATTTTTCTCGGCCAGACCATGTCTTTTCCAGGTAATCCCCTACACAGAAGGCAGACAGGAGGCTACATCAGCAGCTCACAAATGATCACAAAACATTCAAGCATTCAAGCTGCATCCACAAGGAAACTCAAAGAAGCAAACAGATATTCTGAAACAGCCCCACTTGATTCTTCTTTGAAGGGGAGAAATCAATGTGAAAGTCATTGAAAGTGCTACCAGAGGTGCAATGGGACCTATTTACATACCTTTGGCTTTCTTGTACTTCTTGTACCAACGGCCAAACTCTTGGCACTTGGAATTGGAGACATTGGCATAGTAGGAGCTGTTTACAATGGAAGAGATCATGCTCTGGGAAGAGGATGGCAGGTGAGAGAGGGGAGAGTGAGATGAAGAGGTAGAGAAACATTGAGAGAGGATGTGATCATATTGTCCACTTGCTTTAATAAATCCTCATTCTCTCTTAAGAAAAACATGCTAGTTTACACACTAACAAACTGGCTACTGGCTAACTGGATTGACTAACGGGATAGCCTTCCGTGTATGAGAGATTGTGTGTGTGTATGCGTGTGCGTGTGTATGCATGTGCGTGTGCGTGTTTGCACATCTGTAACTGTTTCTGTATGTGTATAAATATGTGTGTCTGTGGTGCATGTCTGTGTTTATCTCTTTCTGTGTCTGCGTTACATGTTTGATATGTATCTGTTTCAGTGTTTGTGTCTTTGTGTGTGTTTGTAGTACATGTCTGTATGCATCTGTTTCTCTGTGTTTCAGTTTGTGTGTGTGTGTGTGTGTTTGTGTGTGTATGTGTGTGTTTGTGTGTGTATGTGCCCGCATGCCCTTTCAGGACTGGTCTGGAAATACATGAGCCACTGGGGTGTCACAATAGGCCCCATATAAGTCATTCACACACATTGCTTCAAACTCAGGAAAATTAATCAGGCAAAAGTTTATTACTCTCGTTTCTAGCATCCTGTTCCCTCTTAGCAAACAGTCACATGCTAATCAATAGGTTGAGTCAGTCTACAGACCATAATGCTTTGTGCATCCCCTGCTGCGGTTATGCACGGCTCTATTTTATGGAGACAATAGCTTTCCTGGCTTGATTTCACCATTATGGTTATTGGTTTTCCACTTACACATAAAGTTATTTCACTTGGATTCTGCGTCTACATCTGTATGTTTGTATTTACAAAAGAGGGGTGTTACTAATAGTAAGTGTGAGAAAATGAGTGAGTCATTTTAAAACTGAGTTGCAACATGGATAGAATTCTGCAGAGTGCACCAGCATATATGAAAAATGTCCTGTTGAGAAGTAATGGTACTGGGTGATTGCAGTGGTTGTCAAAGGGTTACTATGGCGATAGGGTTGCTCTGGTTCCAGACTGAACAGGTCCACATGATTGGTCATGAGGATACCACAGAAGAATTGGTGAGTGAGCCAGTCAGGTGGGGGTGGAAGGAAGCTGTAAATGAGTTGCCTTGGTGATAAAGATAAGGGTCAGTAGCCCACAATGGTATCTGGGATACCAGTGAGTCGCTGTGTTGTTATACCTGACAAAGGAGTACTAGAAAGATCCTGTGGGCTGCTATAGTACCCAGGAGAAAGGTCACTTAGTTGATACACTAGCTGGAGAAGAAGGTAACTGGTCAGTATAGTACCTGAGATAGAGGGCACTCTTTGGCCAGTGAGCTCTGATTCATCTCTTTTAGCAGCTCCTTGAGGGCATTGCGCACAGTGGCATGGTTCCACTGCTCCGACGGCAGGTCCTCCAGCTTGGAAAAGCTGCAACCATGGAAACCGTGAAGTCCTGTCCTTCCTGTTGTTCCACAGTTAAATTGCTTTTGCTGCCACTACACTTGGATGGCACTTGTTTCACTGGGCCAGTGCAACTAAACGAACCAGCTGGGATGGATCCCAGTACTAGAATAGTTCACACTGATACTATTACAATATTTCTGCATCAACACTACATTTAAAAGCAATGTAAGCTGCCAATACTGATTTCCTAGACATTTACTGATATTTTACTGAGTCTTGTTACTATCATACATCATAAATGGGGATAGCTAGTTTAAATTCTGTCATAGTCTAAGCGAAAGGAATACAGTCAAATATGGCAGTTAGGCTTTATTGACTGGTTTTCTCAGAAGTGTTTGATTCATGTGTGGGAATTAACAAGCCAACCACAAATGTTCCTGCTGCTCCAAGTGGTTTTCATTTAATTCCAAGCATCAGTACCAGTTTATGGGACATTCCCGGACATTCCTGGAGATTATTCATCGGCTCTATAGATAGTTTAAGAACTGCGTAAAAACCCTTAGAGTTAAACTGAGGTCCTCTCTCTGGTTAGTGTGCAGGCCCCAATGGATGCAGGCAGTTGGATGATGGTACTTGTGCAATGAAGATGCTCAATGACGTACAGTTTTATAATGTTGCCTACATCACGGATTATACCCACAGGTACCCCTTATTTGCTCATTTTGAGATTCCCTTTCAGTGTCTGCCCCCCCATGTCTGGCTCCTGCACTGACCTCTGCAGCTGTATGCGCAAGGTGACCATATGGTAGACATCCAACAACATGTCACCCACAGTGGCCTCAGGAGCGTCTGTCAGGCAGCGGATGGGCAGTGGTTTCCAGCGGCCCACTTTGATGATACCTGAGAAGAGGACACACCATGTGGACACACCATCACCTTGATCCAGCAGCATTCTCACCAGACAAGAGAGATTATGTATATCAGAGATCATTTCCATGTATGAACATGTGTGTGCAGGGGAAGCTTTGGCGTCCACTGTGAGGATGTTCATGCTTAAAGACTAAAGCAAACTGATAAAGCTTTATCTATTAGCCCTGTATCAGTCAGAGAAGAGTCACGACCCTTTGTCTGGTCGATGAGTCATGACTCGTAAACAAGATGAGAAAGATTTTTATGGCAGGGAAGACGTGCGGGGAGCTTCACCACACCCAGAGACGATGGGTCAAGGCTAGCCTTTGCGTAAAAGCCAATTAATGCCAATAAAAAAGTAAAAAAAAAAAAAACATTATTTCTCTAATAAACCCACTGGCTGCATTAAAACCTTGTGTGGGAAGAAGAGGGTTTGAAACATTACTTTGTATTTCATTGTTAATCTTTCCAGCACAAGTTCTCCTGCCCAACCTGTGACTGGGAATTAGAGCGTCGAGCAGGAGACAGGCCTCACAAGTTAGCAGCCCAGCAGGAGACAGGCCTCACAAGTTAGCAGCCCAGCAAGAGACAGGCCTCACAAGTTAGCAGCCCAGCAGGAGACAGGCTTCACAAGTTAGCAGCCCAGCAGGAGACAGGCTTCACAAGTTAGCAGCCCAGCAGGAGACAGGCCTCACAAGTTAGCAGCCCAGCAGGAGACAGGCTTCACAAGTTAGCAGCCCAGCAAGAGACAGGCCTCACAAGTTAGCAGCCCAGCAATCACGCCACTCACAGCACATCATGAAACCAGATTGCCGAAATACTGTAACAGCCCAATTCCTGACCTCAGGTTTAAATCTCACTTAATTCTCCCGTGGTTCTCCCAAGAAATAAAAAATACAGCTTTGAGTGGCAACCTTTCCACCTGGGAAATCGTAGTATTCAACCAAATTCAATATGTTGAGGACACCCAGAGCTTTTTAAACAGCAGTAATGCTTGATATACTAACAGCAGACTTGTATATGTATATGTATAGGGTACATTGTGTCTTTATGTATATGAGAATCCCATATAACCATGACAGTGCTTTGGAGGGGCTCATTCTGGTTTTTCTGGCAAATTAATCCACAATAGTTTTACAGTGTTTATCTGGGCATAAAATCTTATAAAATCTAAGACAGATAACTGTGCATGTGTGTTTAGTGTCTGTTCACGAGTAAAATATCCCAACAATTTAGAGCCAAAGAACTTAATAGCCAAAGTGACTTGAGCTTTTCTATTCTTCGATCTCTGGTTCTGTAAAGTACTAAAAGCCTGAATTTAAAAATATGTTGCATGAAATTAAGTCTGGTTTGATTATCAGCTTGGTTCATTCTCTCAAAAGAACAGGTACCCCTTGATTGAAAGCTATGGTGCAGATTTTTCTGATAAAAAATCAAACTGATGGTCATGGCTAGATCTGTCTCATCAACTCCAAATTCTGCATGCTGTTCCAGGGAGGATAAGGAAAGGGCTTTGTCCCTGAGAATAATACTGGATTGTTTCATCCAAAAGAATTCAGTTATTATGTACAATTCCATTTCAGGAAATAGCTTATACAGTGATAATACATAATGTAGCAACAGTAGCCCTGTGTTTCTGCTTAAAACTGTCAGTTTTAACTCACTCACGGAAAGTGATTATGAATTAATGTCAACTATCATGGGAAAAGTGCTATATAAAAATGTATTGTGATCAATTGGGCTACATAGTCCATGATGATTAGGACTGTAGAATGCTGGTTACGAATGTGGGGGTTATGGATTAGAATTTGACTGCAAATAGGGAAACAAAATTTCAGACAAAATGGCCCAAAAATGCACAGAGTTACGTAGTTTTGTTTCTGGCAAAGATGCACAGAGATAAACAGTTTTGCCAAGCAAAAAGCTATGAAATGCTACTCCACAAATAACACTAACTTTCAAAGCTGTGGCCCTCACATATATTTATGAAAAGTCTGATACTGGAAGCCACTTTCCTGGAACAGAAACATAATCATCATAAGGGCATAGGGATGCTGTGCTACTGTAACCATATCTAATTTAGGCCTAAGTCAAAGATGCCTTTATTGTGGATTTAAAGAACATTATGAAGTATTTAAGTCCTTTATTGAAGGACATGTGAAGCATTAAGTACAAACACACGCTTGTAAATGTGGCTTCATTTTAAATTTATAATATGTATTTATGCAAACCAATACACCAATGTGAGTAATAAAATTTCTATTTTATACATATGTGATTTATAGTTTATATTTCATCGAAATGACACGTTGGCTCAATGTCAAACGCGGCAAACAACAATGGCCACTTACCAAAAATAATTATCGTTGTTAACTGTCTGAGCCTTAAATATACAGATCTGTCCACATGCTTCTAAAAAAACCATCAAGCCTGTATAATTGAAACAAACAATATCACCCAGTTAATTACTGGCTGGTCTAATTAAAGAAAAGCCCTGGTGTTCTGGGAAGAGTTTAAAAATACTCCCGGGAGAGAGTATGAAGGACACAATTCAAACAGGGAGAAAATAGCAGGGGGATCTGTGTAATTTTGGTTGCAAACCACAGAGAAAAAAATGCGTAATTTAAGCCAGAAATTATTCATTTAACGTAAACGCTTATTTTAAAAAACAAAAAGCCTTCATTTGAGACGTGCAGGGGGGGCCGGGAGTGGCTCGCCCGTTTCATGTCTGTGTTTATGGGCCGACATCGGAATGCGGGGCCGGCACGACACCCCTCTCTCTCCGCCTCTGCTTTTTCTTCTCAGGGCTGAACTTTTTAACCGGCTGGGCGCCTCTCCATTTAATTTCTTTGAGTTCTATGGTGTTTTGCTTAGTCTATGTTTTTCTTGGTTTTGTTTTGTTTTTTCACTATTTCAGTGGGCTGCCTTGATGCTGCTCTCGCTTTCTTTTCTGGGACAGCCAGAGAGAGCAAGACCTCCTGTAATGCCTGGCTCGCATGCTCCGGCCGGGGCAGTGGGCAAGGCTTTGGCACCCCATCCACAGGTGAGAGGGACACCGGTTCATAAAGATTCCTAACGCATCATTCATCATGGTGTGTTGTTGATGAGGCCCACATTGACATGATTTCAGCAATTATCCCATATGTACCTAAGCTGTTCTGCATGTGTTTTTATTAGAAACACTATAAGAGCATTTGTAATGTTATAATACGGCATATAAAACAGAGTTCTATAAAAAGCTGCTACACTTCTCACCTCAGTTAAACTTCCAGAATGCTCCACATATCATGAATCAATAAAACCAAGCTTTAAAACTAATTAGATCATCCATGTTTGTTGTCACCATTCATCAGTTGTTTTCAAACTTCTGCACAATACTTGACTGGGTTCAGTTGAGACAAACTGTCTTCACCTCATAATGTTCACCATGTGCTATAACAATGGAATACAGACTCACTGTGTACCTTTAAGCACTCTCTTACTCATAAACAGGCACACGGACGTGCACACTCTTTCTTTTGTTCTTGGAGCCACCAAAAACCTTTTGTATGATCTTTTCTTTGCTCCAATCCTGTTTTTATCCTTTGGACAGCATTTTGCAAATACTCTCTTTAACTCAGTAGCAACTGACTTGATCATTCCCAAACCTTTGTCTTACGCAATATGACATAAAGCAGGAGTCACTCGCCATTTAAAATGAACCTTTCTCCTTTGTTTACGCTGAAAAACGTTGCCCACATTGCCAAGTTATGACGAAGTCACAGATACACAAATTACTGGCTATTAGTGTTACAGTTAACTGGTTCTGAATAAATTGTTTGACCACATGCATTTGTTTTTTGATGATTTTTTGCCTCATTTTTAAGTGCTTGCCTGCTCCTCTTCCAGCTATATTTCTATCTCTCTCCCCCCTCCCTGTAAGACCTTAACCAACCTTGTGCCTGGGCTGCAGAAGTGTGTGAATAGCCCAAGGCCAAAAGGGCAGTCTCCACCAGCTGAGCAAAGAGGATGTCCCTGCGCACCAACACAAACTCTGCATGCTCCTCCCGCCATTCGCTGTCTGTGGCCACACCCCTTTCAGAGGACACACCCCCATCCACCTGCTCCACCACACAGAACACTGGAATCATCAGACCTGGGGAAAGAGAAAGACAATGAGTGATACAAAAATATAAAGCCATAAGACAATACTAGCTGTTGGACAGCCCTATTCACATATTCTTTCAGATTTCAGAGGGGTGGTTATTACAGGGGGTGGAGTGTGGCTGAGAACATCAATGGTTTGAATATGTGCAGCTGGGTAGTGAAGATCAATGACTAATGCTGCTTTGCTGTTTTATTTATTAAGAAAAAAATCAATAGATATAACTTATACTTAAATTATGTGTTCGGTCTCATGTCTAGCAGTAATACTAAGCATAATTTTAAAAAATCACAATGGCATATCAGTGAACAGTAGTGACAAAATTTTGCACACAATTGAAGCTTATACAATATGAAGTATACATCTTGAAGTAAATATCTTTTTTAGATAAATTTCAGTCAAGACAATAAGTTTTGAGCTCATCACCAAAAATGATCTCTATTTTCATGTTTTCATCTTCCAGAGTCCAAAGTTGTAGCTTCATTGTTTATAAAAATATTAAAATTATTAATCTCACTCAATAGACAGTTGAGTTCAAAAAGAATTTAAGGTTGAATAAAAAGATTACACTTGATTGAATGTAATCTTCTAGCCCTAACTAATCAATCATTGAAGAACTGTTTCAAATCAACTTGGACAACTGTTTTCAATCAACTTTCAGTGTTCTTGCAAAACCTCGCTTTAGAGAAAGCATGTTGAGGAGGGAGCTATGTATAAAATAAATTTAATTTAATCTAACTGAATTTAAATATTTTTCATTTTCTCTAAACGGTATGACCAAAATCCCTGTATAACACAATTACACTGCCTAAAGCAAAAATTTCTGTAACTATAACAATGCCAGTAGTCACACGCTGTTTGCCAAATGTACTGACTCTAAGTCCTTGGTTGCATTTTAAATATAGGTGAATACTGGAAAGTAGGGTCAAACATCAGAATGAATGTAATCAAGTACAGATAGCATAGCATGCATCATCCAGTCATCCATCTTGTCATTACTTCTCCTGTGGAAATGAATTTTTATCAATAATGATCAAAGTGTTTCCCTGCCTCGTTATGTACACCTGTATCTCCTTTCCAGGGGTGTCCCCCTGTCTTGTTATGTACACCTGTATATCCCATACAGGGGTGTCCCCGTGTCTCGTTATATGCACCTGTTTCTCCTTTCCAGGCGTTTCCCCTTGTCTTGTTATGTACACCTGTATATCCCTTCCTGGGGTGTCCCTCTGCCTCATTCTGTACACCTGTATATCCCATCCAGGGATGTCCCCCTGCCTCGTTTTGTACACCTGTATCTCCTTTCCAGGGGTTTCCTCTTGCCTCATTATGTACACCTGTATATCCCATCCAGAGGTGTCCCTCTGCCTCGTTTTGTACCCCTGTATATCCCATCCAGGGATGTCCCCCTGCCTCGTTTTGTACACTTGTATCTCCTTTCCAGGGGTTTCCCCCTGCCTCATTATGTACACTTGTATATCCCATCCGAGGATGTCCTCCTGCCTCGTTATATACACCTGTATCTCCTTTCCAGAGGTGTCCCCCTGCCTTGTTATATATACCTGTATATCCCTTCCACGGGTGTCCCCCTGCCTCATTATATACACCTGTATACCCCTTCTAGAGGTGTTGCAATGCCTTGAACTCCCAGACCCTCCCGTATTCCATACTGAGTAAGTGATAGGAATATGAATGGATGCATACTATATATTTGCCCATAGTTATACTAACGTATAGTTATACACAGATAGAAAATATTTCTGATGAAGACCGATAAAAACACATGTGAAAACGATACATACCTCATTCAGTTCCTCCCCTTATACAGTATGTGTCTGATATCAGCTGTGTTTCTGAGCTTTCCATAGCCATTAAGGTCCAATAGTCAATAGTCACCGCAATAACATTCATAATATGGGCAAATATGCAACTGTTCTATGCTGCAAATCATCTGCATAAGGGCACTGCCTAGATGATAATATCTTATATGTTAGAATTCAGAAATAGTTTGGCTAAAGAAGAAATAGGTAAAAATCCTTAATTCTGTCATGGTTTTGCTTTAATGATAATGATAATGACACAGTATTTTCCATTTATACGAGCATGAATTTGGGTTTGTTTTCAATTATCCCATCTTATTTTCCTGAGACACACATTTAGCAGAGAGAGTGAAATTTGAGGTCACAGTTCATTTATATGATGTAAGTCACTGTAGAGAAAGAAAATAATATGCCAAGCCACTTTTGATACAGAAAGCAATGCAGCAGTGAGTCACTTTAGACGCAGAAAACCATGCAGAAAATGTTATTTTATGCCTGTATCTTCTGCAAACTGATAATAGATTTAGTAAGGCTTGCTGCTATTTCAGAGCTCCTATTCCCTTCCACCCAGCTGCCAGGAATACCTTTCCCTCAAAGCCTCATTGTGAAAAGGGACGCCCAGCATCTGACAGTTAACAGGAATCCCCTGAAGAAGAAGCGATGACATCAGAGGAGCTGCAGCAATTGGCTCCCTTTCCGCATCCTGCCCGTTAATCAGGCCCAGCTCCCAGAGCGGCCTGCTGCTGCGGAGTGAATTATGGGACACGGGCTTGCGCCAAGCACGCTTCCCCTGACGGGAGGCGTAGCTGTCAGCAGGAGGAACCGCACACCACTCGCCTTCCACCCGCACACGTTCTACACCCCTCTGCTCCCGCTTCTCTGTCCAGCCATCTAGTCCTTTCTTGAGCCACTTCTGGCTTTATCAGGGCTGGGAATTGATTTTCCTCCAAAGGTCCCCCCATTCACATCTTACATTTTCTTAGAATGCTCAATATCCTTCATCCTGTTAAATTATTCGCAATTCTCTGAAATTTAACAAATGGGAAGCAAGACTTCAAAACCCACAATGAGTGGGCTTACTCTGTCCATTCATCCACTGTTTGCTTTCCTCAAGTGGGAAGTTATCCATTGGGAAGTGTATTAAACCTGTCGCTGATTGACAGTATTCAGTAATTGTATGGTGGCTTTTGGATTCTCAATTTTCCCCTTTGCCACTAAAATTGCTGGCTACAGGGATATTCCAGTGCTGGTGCAGCAAAAATATCTCTATTTTATTCTATTATGCACCAGAGAGAAACAGAGCCCACTACAAAACAAATGTTCTGTGCAGAGAAAAGAAATGCAGCCTCCGATATACAAAAATGCAAAGATAGTTCAAGGAGGATGTGAGTGAACCAAAGTCACTTGTTATTTACATTAAGATAATAATGTAAAAGCAGTAACAAATCATGTTTTTACAAATCATCACAATTAGTAGCCCTGTTCCTGTGTCAGAAAATTTTTCCTGTTCTAAACTGCAGTTAGGCTCTATTTCTACATCACTTTAGCTTTTGGCTAGTGTGACACAAATAAAGGGACTCTACAAACGAAGACATGTAGATCCATAGATAATAACACACACAGTGGAACTGTATTACTGTCACAGAATGGGGTTTATGACCAAATTCCAGAAGAATTGTTGTTGTGCCCATAAAAACCCAATGCAATTGTTATTCATTTCAGATTTTGCAATTTCATTTTATTGAAATTGGCCATCCATGATCTTCTTATTTTCTGCCCGACTTGAATGGATCACATCAGTAGTTTAGCAAGATTTTCAAATCCCAATTGAATCAGAATGTCAAGAAGTGCTTGAAATGCTCAGGTTCCAAGACAGAAACCATACTCCAAACTCCACTTATATTTTCCACAAGGAGCACTAACTCTTGACAGTTTTAGCGACAGACTAAATCCAAGAGCTTAACTCATATGCGGCCATAAAACACAGCACACATTATCAGCTTGCTTACTTTATATGTTTCGCATGTGCTGCTGCATGCTTGGGTTTGTGCGCCCATGTGCATGTGAGTTTGCAGACCTGCATAAAACAGCCAGCACACCCGGTACCATGTGTGAGACCCATGACGAGGGGGTCGGTACACACTGCTGTGTGTGTGTGGCCTACTTCTCACTGCCGATCTGTGGTTTTCAGCAGACACACTGAGTTTCCTTTCTTCAAAGCAGGGCCCTCATTAACACATGCCAGCCACTCTGCTGCCACTGCCATTAAAATTATGGGA
>JAODJW010000097.1:1484321-1495423 GCA_026777045.1 Hyperopisus bebe
CCCCCCCCCCCCCGCCCTCTCTAGCTGGGGGGGCTTTACCCTCCCACATTTTTATTCTACATTCATTCATTTACAGAATATACTCTTATCTAAAGCAGCAAACAGAGCTGGTACCAAAAATTCTGGTACTAATAAATACAAACAGCATCATGGCAGGAAACACCAATAGAAAAAACTGACAAAAACAACAAACAAAAACAGGGACATGGACATCTGCAGTCTTGATAAAAATCAGTGGATGTTTTATTTTATGCTGTTATTAGATTAACAGAATCTTCCACAATCGTGTAGGTACAATATAAAAATATAACGTTATTTTCTGTTCATCATTAAAATATACAGTGGTACCTCAGTTCTCGAACTCATTACAAATCGAATTTCTTAAAAGTCGAACCAACCAGTTAAAAAAAAAAAAAAAACTCGATCTGAATCTCAGAAGTCAAACCGTGAACGCTGACCTAAGATAACTTGTACACACGGGGAAATGAGTCATGCGGCACGTCTCTCTGCGGAAACATAGGGTAACGCTCCAGTCTAAGCCTCGCATTCGCTGTGATAGCATCGTGCATGTTTACACTAGATGAATACATATATTTAGACAGTAAAAATACATTTAGACAATGATAGACAGTAACAGTAATTATTATTATATAATAAAATACATTTTCAAATTAGGATTTCTTATTAATTATTTAATATTAATAATAAATCATTAATACATTTAATTATAATCATGATGTCGTCCGGAACGGGGACGGAACGGAGACAAAGACCCAGATGTCAGGGTATCGGGGAATTCGGGGTTTAATTACAGGCAAGGCAGGCAAAACGCAGACGGACAATACAATGACCGGGCTGGGGAAACAAACTGAAACATGTACGAAATACAGAGGACTAATGATCACACAGGGATTCCACACGGGGTTAACGAGGGCCGTGGCACACGGAAGCGGACGATCGGGACACATTGTTTTTTTTTTTTAACTTTACACATTGTTTGGATACATTTATTTTCTTACTTAACAAATTACTGTTTTGATAAATGTGCTTAGATATATTTAGTACAGTATATGCTCTTCTTGTTTTATCCGGGTCAATTTGTGTTTAAATGCTAAAAAAACATATTTAGATGTAATTTTTGGGGGCCTGGAACCAATTAATTGGTTTTCCATTATTTCTTATGGGGAAAATTCGATCATAACTCGAACTTTTTAAGATTCGATCCGGAGTTCCGAACGTTCTGAGGTACCAATGTATTTTTAAAAAGTAAATAGCTGTGGGCTTCATTTAGAGTCCTCATAGAATCACTGGATGTTTTATTTGATGTTATTACGTTAAATAAATCTGTATCTAGCAAAACTGGAAAGACATAATAGCCACATTCAACTGCACAGAAACTGTATACATTTGTGAAATGCTGCTCCACGTTTCCTTTATATGTGTCATGTGGAGTGAACACAAAATGTAACACACTCCTTTGGTACAATGCAAGGAACAAAACTCTGGGCTAAAATGAAGCCTTTGGTCTGCAAATGAAAACCTTACACAGGCAGCAAGGCTCCTCTAGAGGCATTTACGCAGAAAACAATCAGAAGGCCAAGTAGCACAGCCCAGGAGGGAAGAAACACTGAGACAACCAGAGGTGGCAGGACCAAGAGATCTAAACTCTATTTTTTTCCACCCCTTCGGACATTCTGTATTTCGGCTTTCTCATTTAGCCATCATGCGGCACCTCCTGTCACTTATAATTACTCTGTTTTAAAGAAATTAATATATCACAGAGGCAAATACGTATAAAAGCAGGATCCCCCTGGGATTTGCACTAGCTTTTGGTCCACGCCCATGACCACTACAAACTTTCTTATTCCACATATTACCCTAAACATCTTAACTGACTTCCTTCTACACTCTCACTTGTATATTTAATATACTTCATGTTTTTCATGCCATGTCCCTTTGTTATTTCATTCTTTCTCGTTTTCTCTTTTTCCTGTCTCATCCTGGTTACAATTTCCTCACCAATCTGAATGCTGCTATTTCCAAACATTTGCCCACTTTTTTGCACACTTTTTCACAGATTTTGTAGATTTTGGTGACTAGAAGCCACATGGGTAAAATGTTGTCAGTATTGAATGCGTTGCAGAATCTTTTTGTAATCTTAATGTTTTGCAGAGGGTTGTTGTGTTGGACAAGTACTATTTTATACAGGAAAAAAATGTACAGTGACATGGGAAAAAAGGAAAAAAATCCTTCCTACAAGACACTGCTTTTCTTACAGCAGTACGAGGAAGGATGAAATGCTTAATGAGAAAGAGGAGAGAAATTAATTCCACCTGTCGCTCACTGCCACTATTTATTAATGTTCTTTATGTTTGATTGGCAGTAACTCCTAATGAGAGCACCCCCCCCCCCCAATAATATCTAAACTACAAGGTACTCGTTGTGTCATGTGGTTTCTTTTCATCAAACCACCAAGACTTTCCCGTAATTACCTTCTTGCCCTGCCTTATGATTGGTCCCGCTGAATAGCACACTACTTTATGATTGCGCCGCTGAATAGGACACTACCTTATGATTGGTCCTTGCTGAATAACATACTTCTTTTTGATTTTTCCTCCTGAATAGCACACTACCTTATGACTGGTCCTGCTGAATAGCAAACTACCTTATGATTGGTTCTGCTGAATAGCACATTACCTTATGATTGACCCACTGAATAGCACATTACCTCATGATTGGTCCTCCTGAATAGCATACTACCTTATGATTAGCCCTGCTGAATAGTACTCTACCTTATGATTGGTCCTCCTGAGTAGCACACTACCTTATATTTGGTCCTGCTGAATAGCACACTACCTCATGATTGGTCTTGCTGAATAACACAGTACCTCATGATTGGTCCTCCTGAATAGCACAGTACCTTATGATAAGCCCTGCTGAACTGCACACTACCTTATGATTGGCCCTGCTGAATAACACAGTACCTCATGATTGGTCCTCCTGAATAGCACAGTTCTTCATGACTGGTCCTGCCGAATAGCACACTACCTTATGATTAGCCCTGCTGAATAGTACACTGCTTTGTGCTGCATACCTTATTGTGAGTCTGCACTGCTGCTGCATTTCTGTTTTCAGTTATTCATTTAGTGACAGATCCCAATAGAAATGCAGTAAAAATTAAAAGGAAGTCAGTAATTCCAGTACCAACAACACACAATAATCCCACCTCCATGGGTTTCCAAACCTAAATTCCGTTTTATTTGGTGTGTTGCTGAGAGAGTAAGTGAGAATTCCAGGCATTGTACCTCCAAGAGGCCTTGGGGGGGCGCCGTTGTGACTGCTCCATGGTCCAGTGGGGCTCCCATTGAGCTCCAGCCGGCTGATCTTCCCTGGTGGGGGCCCACTGAGCTCCGGGCTTCCACCACGCTGCTCAGGGCTATCCCATCGCCGAGGGCTCTCACTGCCACGCTCCATCCCTTGCCAGCCACCAAGTGGAGCTCCCACCAGAGAATGTGGGCCTACAGACAGGCAAGAGAGTTGGGGAAATTGATTGAGTTCATTTCTGTCCTTGTCAGCTGATTTATAAGCTTGCTGCTGCTGAACTTGCTCTTCAGAATACTCATACACCTCTTAAATTTGGTGATGATGACAAGTTCAGTATCCCAGAGCAAGGGCATGCATCCAAATCAATGCACTCAGCCACAGAAAAAAACCAAACACATATACACACAGTTTATAGAATGGAGATCGCCAAGCGCATGCACAGAAAATGTAGAGGGAACAGAAATATGAAATTGCAAAAAATAAAAAATCATATAATGGAATATGCAATTATAACTCCAATGCAAAGCAAAAGCTTGATCTATCTGAAAAAGAAGTGGTGGAATGAGCTGCTGTGGAAATATGCTCTGTCATTTGTTTACCCTGCTTTTCCTTTAAAAAGCATCTTCCAGGTATAACTCATTCAGCTGGAATAGATGTCACTGATGTTTCACAGCATATTCATTCAGTTACTTTGTATGATTATAATAACATGTGGACACAAAAACAGCTAGATTCAAACATGCCCTATCTCTGTAAACAGAAAAAAATATACGGTATACAGAACAACCATTGCCCCCTCACACACTCAACTGTAAAAAGATCTATAAGGCTGAAAGAAGCTTAATGAAAAGAGGAGAAAGGTTAACTATGACACAAGCAGCAAGTATAGATGGTAATATATTATTTCCTTCTCTGAGGTCCTGTCAGATATTTGTGAATTTTGTTGGAAATAAATGCAAAATGGTTACTTCTGATAAAGCAACATACATCTTTCTCCTCGCATATACATAGGTCCACCATGTCCTCTGAGCATCATCTGAGTGGAGCCAACCCGAATTAACTTATGAGATAAAATGTTATGGTGTATTTTTATATGAACATTTCTGAGGCTAACAGACTAACCCACACTCCATACTCCAGCATAGAAAGACAGATTGCGGTTTATCCCCTATGAACGTGCTGTGTGATTTGGGAGTGGTTTGAGGTGAATTCCGGTGAGAGGGCTCAGTGATCATGCTCCCCAGGGAAAGGGGGACTCTTTCTTTATAGCACATCTGGCCAACAGGTGGTGCAGTGGTTAAGCAAGGAAACATGTGGCTTAGAAGTTGCTGGTTTCAAGCCCACACTGGAAAGCAAAACCTGTTATACCCTTAAATCGATTGCTTAACTGGTATTGTTCCAGTAAATGTCAGGTTACTCTGAAAACAAATTAAGCAAATTAGGTAAAAAAAAATGTAAAAAGGTTTGTATTCTTTATTAGTTTGCAACCTTCAGCCTACACAGTCAGAACCCAGGGGAGCTGAACCCTTCCACAGAGATTAGGAGAGAAGATGTGGTTCACTAATACCAACATCTGCCTTCTTTTTTCATTTTTACTACCACTGTTTGAATAAAAATAGCTTTCAGTTTTGCACAGTCTTGCTTTTACTCACTCAGATGGTAAATGAATAGAGGAAGACAAGCAATATTAATATGATCATTATGTGAATTATAAAATATAGAAGTTTCTAAGTTTCCTTCAGGGGTTCCAAAAGAATTACTATCATAAACCATGCTGGCTTTTTAATATAAAAGACTGTTATAAATCCCAGGGGGCTTTCTTTTCCCAGCAACCCTGGCAGTTCACATGTCCCCCCCCCCCCCCCCACACACACACACACACACACACCCGAGCCCATCTCCTAGTCTGCAATGTTTTTTTGAAAAAACACAAGGCTTTATCAGCAGAATTGTATGTAAGTTGTGCAGAAGCTTTGTCTTAAAATTATATTGATAAATGATATATAGGTTTGAAAATACTACTGGTAGAAGTAACAAACAGAACCACCAAGGGGTAAAAGAGGTCACATATGGTGAGTATTGGTATATATTCACACGTAAATACATAACTGTTGTATAATGTTGTATAAAGTTGTATAATGTTTCAGGAGAGACATGTTGGTGTGAGGGGAGACCTTCGGACAGGGTTGTTGTCATATGCACACACAAACATGTTAGAATTGAAAATCCTGTCTCTGTCTCTCCTTTTACCATCACACCTCACTATTTCTCATCTGATTCTTTTTCTTTCCATATTGCCATAAGTACTCCTGTATTGTAATATTATTTTTTGTTGAAATACAGTTTCCCTGGCTTCTTACTCATTTTTAGTAATACTACTCTTTCACTCTCCTTTTTTTCTCTCATCCACACACTCCACAAGATACACACACACATTCAGATTCATACACACTTCTTTTGATGATGCAGTAAATTAACTTCATATTTCCCACAAACTCCTACAGGGAGTTAAATGCACTAAATATTGGAGTAGGGGACATTCTAAAGATAGATGCAATGCATAAACACACTACAAACCTCTTCATTCAACTTTTTCATTAACGCCACCAAGTTATTCACGCCCCTGTGGCGGCATGAAAATCTACATGTGAAACGGTTTCTCAAACTCACGCATATAGTGTCCTGAGTAAAGGCAGCCGAATCCGCTGAATGTAAAGGCTGCGCGTTCAAGCCACGCCCACCTGCCTTCGGTGAGTTACGACAAAGACAGAGCTTTCATAAGAAATTCCGGTTTGCCCTGTAGCGTCTGTAGCGGTCACATCAGCACATGACCTCAGGTCCTTCTATGAGGTGGGCAAATTGTAAACTTTGGTCTGGGGGTGGTAGTTCACTGCCTGCCGCAGAGCAGACGTGTGCAGTTTAAGTCCTTTACTGCCCCTCTAACATTTGATTAACACTGCATGCCTGTTTTCAAAATAATACAAATGCTGTTTTTTTTTCTTACTTTCAGTGAGCAAGACTGGGATTATGGTCATGGGATGACTATCATACTATAAACCTACTTTCACTTGATTTAAACATTTAAACATGAACACGCATAAAAACAGAACTAAATTCCATAAAGAGATTGTGAAGACATAGTTAAATCACCCATTGTGCTGATATTCCTGATAGTACTACATACTCTAACTTTATAATCATTTTTAATAGATGGTGTGACCAAGGCCGGATTAGGTTTCGCCCTGGAACGATCTTTTTGGGGACGGTAACTTATTTATTTATTTATTTATTGGGGGGGGGGCATAATATCGACACGTTGCTTTCTTGGTGTCGTTCAATTGTTTAACTGTTTTGTGTTACTGGATAGTGTATGTGTCAATCGTAAAAGCTAAAACGTATTTATCATTTCTCGTTCCCAAAGCTGATTATGGGGATGCGATTATAGACGTTGTATTTATTTATTTATAAGCCTTTTATTTGTTTGTTTGCTGAAAAATTGCTGTCGATTATGAACGGGTACACAAATGCAATTTGTTCAGTTAAAAACACTGTTCTACACTGTCTTGGTGTAAATGAGCAAAAATTCTACTTCATATTTTTGCAACTCCACCTAATTTCTAATATGAGAATATCTTGGGAAGTACGTGGATGTATATTTGTGTAATAAGATTATAACGGTAAATTGTAATTATAAAGCTATGCTATATTGTATTGAATGTAAGTCCAACATTTTCGTGTCACGTGACAAAGGTTCGTTGTAATTATCCTAAAACGAAAACATTAGTCAAGTTCGCATACACCAAATCTGTTCTAGTTTTCGCCTTTTAAAATTCTTTTTGTCACCTTAAAATTCATCCAACCATCCATCCAAAAATATCTTGTGCTGGTCTGGGTCGCTGTAGAAGAAAAAGGATTTTCAGCTAGATAAATCCCAAATTGACATGGCTTCCATTTGTGGATAACAAATAAAAGACAAGTGTGAATTAAATTACCCACAATAAAACACGAAAAAAGAATAAGGTCCATCCATCTATCCATTTTCTATGCCCATTTATCCTATTGCAAGATCGCGGGGCTCAGGAGCCTATTTTTCATTTATAATATTGTAGATATGCATTGTAGATATGCAGCACATGCTGCTGACTGATCCATTTGTAGCTTGGAATAGGTCAGCATTTTTATTATTATCCATGAAGACAATGAAGACTTGAAGAGAAATTTACTAGACTATATGAAGTCTCATGACTTCATGCAAAGTGAGCGATGACGACAGCTATAACCATAGATGTGGCACAAGTTACGCTGAGGCTGATGGTGGATGCTGAGATTTACAAAAGTCGATCCTAGCCAAATCAATTCCATCTCTTCTTACTCGCTCAACTTCATAATCACCGACGACGTGCTATAAAAATTAAATGAAATGTTTTCGCGAGCTTTTTCGTCCGACAATTACTCACAACTATTTGAAAAAAAAATGACGGAACTTAAACAAGTGCAGCCTTTGGAATCCCGTTTGTCTCCTTTAAGACTTCATATAGCCCACCTTTCTTGGGCACTACGTGTGCTTATGTAATGAACCAGCATTCAGGACGACAGACGTCGTGCGCTCATCGGCAAAGGATCTTGTGGATTACCCTAGAAATGATCTAAGAGCGTAGCTGAAATCAAGAAAGTTATCAGCCGGGGAAATCAGTAGACACTTTTGAAGACTTTGTCAATCACGGCGTAGGACAAAAGGTCTTATATTATAGTGATTAATTCACTGAGGTATAGATGAAATAGAAATAATTGTAAGCGAAACCCATATGAAAGATGTATTGTCGTGCTAAACCCGTACGAGCACAACATATTAGGCATAAAAACCCTTAGCACCACCCTATAATTCTTATTTGGTCATTTATAATTGTTTCCCATTCATCTTAGAATCGAGCTAAGTCAGACTGCAGGGTTTATTCGTATAACGTGAAAACCCCAATGCTAAAATGAAAGCAAGACTCGATTGTCACTAATACGAAGTGGAATCCCATAAGCTTCGGAATATAACATGCTACATTCTAATGCTGCACCGTAACTTTTTAGTACTTTTTAGGCAAAATCGACTTATTTTCACTACTAAGAGCTGGAACTTAATGCTGTAACTAATGCGCTTAAGCTCTATAACGGTATCATCCCACGAGTATTACGTGTCGTGTTCGTGCTATTAGCACATATATTTCTAGAATCACAAGATCAAGATTAATAAAGTCTGTCTATCTATCTATCTTTTGATAAGGTCACGACCATTTCAGCAAATTTCCTTTGACTGTACTGGTTTTTTTAAGTCTTGGTTGATAATTTAATTTATACAAATTATGCCACAGTTTATAAATCTACCATTTGTACCACACTGGGAACTTGTTGTGTAAATCTGTAATCTATTTTTTCTCAGTTGATCTTTGATAGTTAAGGTACTTGTACCATTGGAACACGTGACGAATAACTGAGCCAAACAGTCAACTACTGGCATGTTGTGCAAAGGCCCAAGGAGCAGGTGCCATTTTAGTGGTCCCGTATACGAGCGAGATACTTAATTATATCTTCCTTAAAGTTCTTTATCTTGCATTCAGTAGGCTCATTCCGGAACCTAAACATTGATCCTTAGTTGAATTCTAGTTTTGAAGTTTAACTCTCTCATGTTTGTTTTAGAATAATAATTTGCTTTTTACCTAATTGCATTTTATGATTCTGTTTTTAGAGTAAATGCGTTGATGAATTCCATAATGAAAAAGGAATAAAGCAAAGTAACGTTTTCAATTTTACTCAGCTGTAAAAACAGAATATTCTAGTTATAACGGAAAAGAAAACAATCCCTCAATGTTTAGATTAATTGTCACACAACTACAATATATAATACGTTTTCAATGCTATTTTTGCCTTTTTACTCAGTAGTTGCTCATCTCAAGGCTGTTATAACTACTAGTAAAACGTGATTAAATATTGTCATTGAAGAAGGTTAAGACATATAAATGATGCTGGTATAGCTGGTTTGTTATTTGCGTCTTATCAGTTGTGCTATATATTACCCAGCTTTCAGCACAAATATTAAAATATTATAATACATTTAGTTGTTAGAAGATGGATAATGGTACAGTTAATTTTTCGATTTGCACTATGACGACGCTAAAAAACACGATCCTACGCGCAAAAAAATCAGTTTGACCTGAAATGTCCGTTTCTTTCTGCACGATTTCAGTTGCATTGCGATGCTTTAAATTAGTGGTTTGGCTAAGTCGGTGATTCCCGCGCGTCACTAGTGCTGTTACGTTAGGATGAACAAGAATAAAACAAATAATTCCGCACAGTAATGCTCTTGATATTTAATGATATATAAAGGCGGTGGACAGATGAATTCCTTTCAGAAATGAATTCATTAATCCTGTTTTATAGGAAAGTTGCATCCCACCAAACAAAATGCTATAGCTTTAAGTTACTATAACAAATTAGTGTAATGTCTTCTCCTTTACATTATTTAGGCTCAGTTAATACGTTATTTATGTAAAATAAATTGATAAGCTGTTTTTTTCAGGTTAAATTTAAATAAACTTCAAACACTGCCATGAGAGATATCTTTGATGTCAAGAAGCTTCTATATTTCATGAATAAACAGCTAATTTAAGTGATTTACATATTTTTTGGTATGTTCTATAAAGACTAAATAAAAAGCTATAATTATATTATATTATTATACTATAAAGTTTATTTTATAAAAATGTTGCTGAGAATATAAACAAATTAGTTTATTATAATCGATCGCAGGGTTATAAACAATAACCGCAAGTTTTTTTTCCAAAATACTACTTTTTGATAAATAAAAGTAGTGTTTTTTTAAATTATTACTCGCATACATAATATCAAAATAATTATGCTGTTGACCGAATACAATACCTTTCCAGACTGGTTGTATACGAAAGTATCTGCATTGATATCTTTCAGTATGTCCATTAAAGCAACACATTGACTTCTCTTTCTCAAAGTGTGTCATACTATTTGTTAATATGTAAAACTGTATGAATTATTTTATTGAATTCAAATATCATTAAAATCATTATTACTGCTTACAGCTGTCATGAAATGGGCAAAATAACAACGTCACGAAGAAAAGTTTTTGGTAGGTTACAGTTAAAGTATCCCAGGTCAGGGTTAATTTAGCAAATGCTACAGTGCACATACTACTACTATGTATAATAAATATTCATACATATTGTAACTGCTTATGCTAGAAGGAGTTGGAGAAGGATGTAGAGCTCAAGACTGGAGTACACCCCAAGTAGGATGCCAATTATTATTATTATTATTATCATCATTATTATTATTATCATCATCATTATTATTATTATTATTAGTAGTAGTAGTAGTAGTAGTAGTAATGATAGTAGTAGGTGTTTTATCCATACAGACTCTTTATTTTATCCTTTATTACAGCTAGATGGTCTGGCAGAACAAAGTCAACTACTTTTTATATAAGTTGGGACCTCATCAGAGAATTTGCAGAATGTGATAATCAGTGATGATATGACTGATCAATCCACGATGACCTATAACACCCTGCAAAGTATCTATGTGTTACTTTTTCAATTTGTTGCTCTAAGACTTCTGCGTAGGTGTGTAATCAGTACAAAATGTTGACTCCAGACTGGAACTATATAGGCTACAATGGCTTTTACAATAATAATAATAATAATAATAATAATAATAATAAGAAGAAGAAGAAGAAGAAGAAGAAGAAGAAGAAGAAGAAG
>JAODJW010000097.1:1504731-1517555 GCA_026777045.1 Hyperopisus bebe
ATTAAGAAAAAAAAGAAACCCAGAAACAATAACTGCAATAATAATAATAATAATAATAATAATAATAATAATAATAAACTTTAATTGTCAAATTCATAGATACAAAACCTGGTATCATATCTTTTACCCTGTAATTCATAGTCTGCCAGTCATTATTTATGCATTTAAGTATCTATATCCTCCACTTAGGTTCAGGTCTTCAAGTAAGATCTTTCTCAGCTGGTGATTTGTGTGTTAGTATTGAAGAGGACCAGGCCTATGTAGAATATCTGAATGAAAGATTTCTGAGGAAAAAAAAAAATTCAAGATCCACTACTAGGAAAATACCATCTGTTTTTATGTTGCCATTTTATTATCTTCGGTGCTGATGCCCGCGATTTTCATGTCGTAAGAGGCAACTAAATGAGAACAAAGTCCACCTCAGCCCTGGAGACAAGGTAAACAAACAGCATGAGCTGAGGCCCGAGTCGAAGAGTTTACTGAGAGGAAGAACATATAAACATAGATACACACTAAGACAGACATGCAGCCACAAATGCATGACCATGAGCAGGCAATAGGACAGTAACAGAATCACATGTGTATCTGTGAAATGCACAAGATATACCAATGCATGAAATATGTAAATAAACAACCAGCAAATAATAAACACATACAACTGCAGAAAAAACACTTACTGAGCATACAATGGAGTGTGCAGTTTCAAACATGGATTGGTGCACACAAGTTTTTCCACAAACTGGATTAAAATATCATTATTCTTGATATTGGTCACATAAAATTTCGGGTCTTATTTTCCACATCTGTCTGTTAAGAGGCAGCTCAAGCTTTAAGACTCACAAACATCACAGTGACTATTGTACCACATAGGCCAAGAAACTCGAAATGAAAAATGTCAGTATATGGCGTTTTATCAATGCATTATGTGCCTAAATAGGACTGGATATCTGTAAATAAATGTAGTTTCCAAAAATTCATCTTCTCCCTTTGTGTCATTTCATTAAATAAAATCAACAGCATTTTTATCTGTGTGAGTTTTGGCAAAATAGTTTAGCTGTTTTTCACATTGTTACCAAAGACTAATGTTCCGTGGCCTACTTTTTATACTTATTCATTCATCTTTATTCGTTTTTCACAATTTATTATTGTTGTAACTGAGAAAAATGTTAAAAGGGTGTTGAATGAGAAATGGGTGAGAAATGGTGAGAAATGTTTTTATTTATATAAATAAAAAAAATCAGTATCTGGATCTGAAAACCCAGCACTGATTTTCAGCCAAAAAAATCTCAAAAGACCCCAAAAGGAAAACTGAACATGAGCAGCAACTTGACAAGAGTCTGAAATCTCAGATAAGAAGCACTGAACCTCTTGGTCTGGATTTTTTATGTTGCTCTAGAAAAGCCTGAATGACCTGCTTGCCCAGCCCAGCCCTGCCCAGCATTGCAGGGATTAATGTCAGTGTAGAAAAGTGAATGGTCAGAGGTCGTGCCCTGGTTGTGGTCTTGTGTTTGTTATTGCTGTCTCGACCCTGGAGCAGTTAACCATTGTGCACAGAACCCCCCACCCCCTCAGCCCTAAAGACCTGAACAGCAAATGCAGGCTGTCTTGGGAAGTTTTATTACATATTGACAGGCCACTTGCAATAACTCTGGCTGGTAATCTCAAGCACCCTTTTAAATCACATTTTTGTGCAGAGACAGCCACTAACTTGTACACCATTTATTATGCAAGGCACAGAGAGAACAGAAGAATGATGAGCGTCAGTGCAAGATGTTTGGCAAATTTTTCACATGGAAAAGCAACATGAGGTTACCTGTCTGCTGGAGCAGGAAATGACTCGTACAATACTTGAGGTACTGTTTTCAGGAACAGTAAATATGTATGATAACCACAGAGTTTATAACTCCTTCTCCTTCTATGAATCCGAAATTGTAAATCATCCATCCATCTACCCATCTTCCAGCCACATATTTAGGGTACCGGGGGAACCTAGAACCTCTCCCAGGCAGCATAGGGCACAAACCTGGGGTACACTCTGGACAGAATGGGATGGGATTGTACTGAAGTACTTATGAAAAAATTGTATTAGTTCACTTGCAGGAAATTAAGGCTTAAGTGTACTATTTTCAGATTAATTCTTCTGTTGTGGACCATGATGATGATGCTCAACAGAGATCCAGAATTTTAATAGAGGAACAGAAAGAAGTGTTAGTTTTTGGTCATTGGGTGAAAGTTCTCACCTTGGTTCTGAGAGAGTTAGTAGATCCTTTTCCTCCATTGGGATTGACATGATTTTACATGGCAAAGAGGCATTTTGCTGAACACTCACTGTCAGATGCAATTGGAAGGAATTGGCAGGGATAAAGATCATGTGCAAGGCTGGGAATGTGTCAAGCATCTGTGGGATACGTTGGACCGACAAGTGTAATCCATGACTAGATGTGTCCATATGCAACAGTGTTCTTTGCACAGTATGTCGTAACACATTACTCAAATGATCAGCATCCAAATTATCTGCTATTTGTACCACAGTAGCCTTTCTGTTGGTTTGTACCAGGTAGGACATTTTTTGTTCACATTGCCCAACATCCAACTAACGGATCTTGGTTTTCCCCTTTTCAGACCACCGTCAGTAGGAACTCACCAGGACTGATTGTGATCACTGCAAAATCCTTAGTGTTTCAGAGATGCTCTGAGTCAGTCATCTGACCATAATGATTAGGCCCTTGTCAGTCACTGAGATCTATATTCTTGCCTATTTCTTAAACATTTAACATGTTAATTATGAATAACAAATGAAACCCTTCACATGCATTCTTTTTACTAGATAATCAACATTATTTGCTTTACATGGGGGTGGTCACAATGTTTTGGCTCATCGTATATGTATCACAGAAGGCGAGAGGTAACTGGCAAGCACTTCTCCTGCTTAAGTAGCTGCCAATCAGCTAGAGGATTTATCACTAACTGAATGACAGATGCAACCCACCTACTTATGGACACTTAATCAATTGAAGTTGAATGCAGAGCAGCTAAATCTGAAGACTGCTGATTTCTCTAACCTTTGGCAAAATAAAGCTAATTCATTGCACAGTTTTTGGCACCCATTCACAAGTAAAATAATGTGCTCAAATCCTAGAAGGGATCAATCAACATATTTAGAAATAATAAATTCCCACGGACTAAACAATGGATCCCATTTTTTGTCTGCAATGTTCAAATGAGGCTTCAGTTTTGTCCGCAGGGTGAAGAGCAATGTCCTCAGTGGATTCCAGATCACATCCAGCAGTTAGCAATGATTTATGTACCTTAGGGGACTGCCACTAACTAGACAGGACCTTTCAATGATTCACTGGGAAATAGTCAACTAATGTTACAAAACTAAAAGTTAAGACAAATCAATTTATAGGAATTTTTAGTGAACATAGTTTCATGAATTTCATGAATGAAATGCTGGTGGGTTTCGTTCATCAGAACTATCTTAATTGTACCTACAAGATGAGGTGGATTTTAAGCTACCGAAGGCATCTCATTTATTAACAAGGCAAGCGGAGGACAGCTTTGTCAGGATTGGTCCCTGTCTTTTGTCTGTCAATTCCCTGATTGGCCAGCTGGTGTCACTGGTCATCCTGTTCTGTGTTCCACTTGTTACCCATAGTTAGCCTCCCCATGTGTATACCCATTCCCCAGACTGCCTTGTGGCTGAAAGGGTTGAGTGTCTGGCTTTTGATTAAGCTCCCCTATTGTAATCGGTTCAAGGCTGATTAAAGACCTTAGCTTTGTTGATATTCTGGGTTTCGGTTTTTCCCCTATATTGATCTGGTTCATGTATGGTTTTTTTGTGCTTTGGTTGTAGTTATCTGCACTCGTGTCTAGTCTTGTAGTTATGTTCAGCTGCCCTTGTTTTCTAGTCTGCCTTGGTTTTGGATCCTTTGCCTGTCAATTGTCCTTGCCTGTGCTAGTGTTCGGTGTGACTGTCAATGCCCACTCCTATCTCTTGTTTGGATCATTGCTCTTGTCAGCTGGTCTTTACGTTCATTTGTATTTCCTTTTGGTTGTTCCTGTGTCACTCCTTGCTTTTAGGTCTTGCTGATGTTTACATGATCTTTTTGTTGATGTAAAACTGTGATTTTATGTCTGTCAAAGGGTGTCAACTTAACTATTGCAGCAATGATTTGATTTGCAGCAACTAACCAATACACCCATCTTTTTTTTTTTGACTTGACCACTAGCACATCATGTTCGCCAAATCAAAGCATCATTGATTTTTAAAAACTGATTAAATAAATGAATTAGGTGAGTTTGTGGAGAAAGGAGAAGTTTGGGAACTGAAGCCGTGTTCATCCAGCCGTCCGACTAGGTATCAGTGACTTTGGGGAGGACAGAAGATATTCCTGTTTATTTTTAGGGAGTTACTCCTAGTCTGCATATGATCTAATGTTGGTGTTTTTGTTCAGAGCAAATATACAGTTACTACCCAAATGTAAACAACTTTTAACTTTAAAGATTTCCTCTGCCTAAGTCTTTTGCACAGCACTGTGTGTGTGCGTGTGTTTATGTGTGTGTTCTATCTCACTTCTTCTCTACCTGACTCCAGCACACAGCAGAGGAGCACCCAGGAGTATCCATAGGAAAAAGCAACATTTGGAGCAAAACCTTTGTGTGCCTCTGTGCTTACAGCCTTGGTGCCCCATCTGCCCTCCGCATTGACCTGATGTCCTGGGTGTACAGAGGACTGGATAAGCTAGGTAATGGGACCCAACACAGCAGGAACCTCCAGAAACTCCCCTTACCCCATGGCACTGTTGGTTATATCCCATCATCTCCTCTCCTCTGTCTTTGCCCTATTTCCACAATCTAATACCTTCTCCAACCACCCTCTAGATTCTTGCCTCTGCTAACAGACCTGGCGCAGCATGGAGGTGGATTTCTTGTTTGCCCAGCCAGAGGAAACTCTTGTTTGCTGTCCAGTGTCAAGCTAACTGCTCCTGACAGTCCAGGCGTATGGTGGTTAGCCGGTTAGCCATGAGCTGCCACTGCAGAGCTGGGGTGTTCAGCTGAGCAGGGAAGGGTCAGGGTTGAGTCCACATCACACACAAAGACAGCTTTCACTTTACTGGGGGGCACAGTTATCATTCCTGGAGAACACAGCCATATTCCAGTTAAGGACCTGGGGACATTTAGACTGATGGGTGCTGGTTCCAGTCCTCCTGGGGTCCTGCTCATGTGTTGGGGACCTGATTTGCTAGAATACAACATCCAGCTGTATATAGTAATGAAACTGTACTTTGCTTGGGATTTCAACAGGATACCTAAACAAATAGCAATATAATATACCATAGTTGCATTTACTTTAAGGTGGTGGGGGTGATGTGAGGGTCTGGCCATAGATCCAGCTTCAAGTCACAAGCAACCAGGTCTGAGGAGATTCATAGCCAAACTGTTCTGTGTGAAGGATACAGGAGATCATTGAGTTATGTATGGTTAGAGAAATAGGATCATGCACTCAGGATAAAGTAGTTTGAATAAAGCCTACATTGCAAGTTTAAAACTAACCGTAGCTTTCTAATAACAATAATTGATACTTTATTAATCCCTGGGGGAAATTGTCTTTACATCTCCTTCAGCTTGCTCCTTGTACAGTAAGTTGCCCACAAAGAGCAGTCACCTGTAATGGCACCCAAGGACTTTGGGGTAAAGGGCCTTGGTCAGGGACACACCAAATATGCTAGTCACAATTTCTTTCATAGTACCATATAATTAAAGTTTTTTCGTAAACACCAGAAATTTACCCATTGAGTTAACTGTACAATCCATTGTCCTTACATCCTTCAGTGTCTGTCTGAGCTCCTTAATCACTAAACAACCTGCTTGACCTTGATATCTGTGGTTATGCAGACACTATGAACTTACCCTTTTGGTAGATGGGCACCAACATTAAACATGATTGGCAATCGGTCACTATGAATAATACACTATAAAGTTAAAAAGTCGTTGATATGTGGTCTCGGGTAGTTAAAATGGAACTCACCCGGAGAACGGGGTCTTTGGCTCCCGGGAGGTGGATTGAAGACAACAGACTTGCTTATCCACTTCAGTGGTATTTTTAATAACAATGTATTCTGAAGGTTACAACCAGGCTACTCTGCCGCTCACTTCGCTATGTTCTCTCCCCAGAAAACCTCCAATTATGTTCCCCTCATTACTTGTGAAGTTTTCCCCTATTAATTAAAATATACAAAAATTAAACATTGATTTCTGTGCTTACAACACTATTACTCAAAAATGTACAGATACGTCTTCATAGGGGACAAATTATTCAACAAGGTGACTTGTTGGTACTTCATGCATTCATGCAGTTTTGAGGCCACGGGACTAGGTGACTGCATTCCTCATTAGCTGAACATGCTGTTGCATTACACTTCCCAGATCCAGGCCTGCCACTGGAACTTCATCTCCAGACTGAGTTGACAGGCATCTTAGCCAGAACAGCTCTCCCCTCCCTCCTTGCCAGCAGCAGTCACTCACACAGCTGGACTGCTTGTTAATTATGTCTCAGGCCCAGCCATCACTGGTGCAAGCCCTCCCTCTTGTGGCAGCAGCCTCAATTGTATATTGCTGCTAATATGGGGTGTGTTTCCAAAACTACGGAAGTTAGCAATAATGATGCATTGTACTATGGTAGTTCAACCTAACCAACATCTGAAGTACGACTGTTTCTCAAAACCGTTGCACCACAGTAGTTTGAACCACGTTAATTCAAACTACCGTAATTCGAACAACTATGGTTCCAGCGATGATTGGTCTGACTCACAGCGAGTCGTGCGCAAAAACTAACAAACGTTATCATGTCAGTGGTCTAACTTTCACAGCCGGTCGCATACAAAAACTCGCGAACTGTATAATATCATACAAATATATAATAATCACATAGTGTGGTGCTTGAAAATTTGTGAACCCAATAGAATTGTCTACATTTTTCCATAAATATCACCTGAAACATCACATTTTCACACAAGTCCTCAAAGTAGATAAAGAGAACCCAGTTAAATAAATGAGACAAAAAAAAAAATTCATTTGGTCAATTATTTATTGGAGAAAAACCTTTCATTTCAGTATCTGGTGTGACCCCCTTTTCCGGCAATAACTGCAACTAAACGTTTCTGGTAACTGCTGATCAGTCCTGCATATCAGCTTAGAGGAATTTTAGTCCTTTCCTCCTCACAGAACAGCTTCAGGTGTGGGATGTTGGTGGGTTTCCTCGCATGAACTGCTCGCTTCAGGTCCTTCCACAACATCTCAATTCGATTAAGGTCAGGACTTTGACTAGGTCATTCCAAAACATTAACTTTATTCTTCCTTAACCATTCTTTGGTAGAATGACTTGTGTGCTTAGGATCATTGTCTTGCTGTATGACCTACTATCTCTTGAGATTCAGTTCATGGCCAGACGTCCTGACATTTTCCTTTAGTATTTGCTGGTATAATTCAGAATTCATTTTTCCATCAATGATGCCAAGCTGTCCTGGCCCAGATGCAGCAAAACAGGCCCAAACCATGGTACTACCACCACCATGTTTCACAGATGGGATACGGTTCTTATGCTGGAACTCTGTGTTTTCCTGTCTCCAAATATAATGCTTCTCATTCAAACCAAAAAGGTCCATTTTGGGTCTCATCTGTCCACAAGACATTCTTCCAATAGCCTTCTGACTTGTCCACGTGACCTTTATCAAACTGCAGATGAGCAGCAATGTTCTTTTTGGAGAGCAGTGGCTCTCTCCTTGCAACCCTGCCATGAAATCAGTGTTCTCCTGATTGTGGACTCATGAACATTAACATTAGCCAGTTCAGGAGAGGCCTTCAGTTGCTTAGCAGTTACCCTGGGGTCCTTCATGACCTGGTTGACTATTACATGCCTTGCTCTTAGTTGGTCGACCACTGCTTGGGAGGGTAACAATGGTCTTAAATTTCCTCCATTTGTACACAATCTGTCTTACTGTGGATTGGTGGAGTCCGAACACTTTAGAGATTGTTTTGTAACCTTTTCCATCCTGATGAGCATCAACAACCCTTTTTCTGAGGTCCTCTGTAATCTCCTTTGTTCGTGCCATGATACACTTCCACAAACATGTGTTAACACTTTGATAGATCCATGTTCTTTAAATAACATAGGGTGCCCACACGCACCTGATTTTCATCCCATTGATTTGTTACCCGTCTCAGGCTGGAGAGACCCGAAAGGGTAAGTGGAATACACTGTGAGGCGTCTGCAGAAAGTGAGACAAACATGAATATGCCGCGAGCTCTGATGAGGTTTAATGAACTCTGCATTCCTTCTCATTTCTTCGATCAGAACATAACATGAATTGTACATTCACTTTCAAGAAAAAGAACACAGTTTCCTAGTGCAACAATATCATAACTAAATTCCAAATAAAAATATATTCAAATGTTCAAGGGTAAAAATAAAGTCTCTGTCCCTTATATAAATGTAAACTAATACATTACATTTACAAAGGTTATCCCCTTTTTCCTACTCACATATTCGGTTCGCAATTATAAACAAAGCATGAAACCCACTGTCACTTTCTCCTTAAACCGTTTCGTTTCACGGTATTTCCCCAAACAGATGACGCCATCTTGGTTATGACTTAAATACACCTGTCGCCATTTTGGCTCATCTCAACTAATTTTAACTCCGATAGAAAACATGCATTTCACTCACATATATTTACTTATGTGATCACAATATGTATGTACAACTTATCAAAACACTTATAAACTCCGTTTAAGTACATGCTCGTTAGTATTCCGCTTTTTTAAAATCACCGTTTACACTACTTAATTACTGATTCGTACTGAAACCGTATCAAATAGACAATTCGCCAAAACAAATTATATTCATATGCATCCAGATATATCACAGAATCATCATGACTCATTTTATGTCACTTTACAGGGTTAATAAACCGTATTTTTCCTACCTGCAGAAAGTGAGACAAACATGAATATGCCGCGAGCTCTGATGAGGTTTAATGAACTCTGACCTGAGCTGCGCAATTCCACCTCTCAAAAGCGCTAAGCGCCCTCTACAGGAGGCACAAATAACAACAATTTCAGGGTTAACCCAAAAATACATTGAAGTCAATAATGAATTTAGTGATATAACATTGTTCCTCTTAAAATTTTTTACATTTTTGACTGAGGGGTCAATCTTTTTCATATATACAATATCTGTTGTAATAGACAGCTACATATAATCTTCGACCCTCTACAGATTGAAGACACCTGACTAATTTCACCTTTAAATTATCTGCTAACTCTAAAGGTTCACATACTTTTGCCACTGACAGATATGTAATATTGAATCATTTTCCTCAATAAATAAATGACCAAGTGAAATATTTTTGTCTCATTTATTTAACTGGGTTCTCTTTATCTACTTTGAGGACTTGTGTGAAAATCTGTTACAGGTCATAATTATGCAGAAATGTAGACAATTCTATAGGGTTCACAAACTTTTAAGCACCACTGTATATGTCATCAATTTATTGTGTCAGTCACATAACACCAATAACATGAAAAACTCAAAAATAGCAATAACGAGAAACTTCTTGGAGTAGTAAACCAAAGAACTTTTAGCTTTGACGCTGCATTTTGTGAAAGGCGCTCCATCTGTAATTATGTTTATTGCAGTTCATTGTGTTTCAATCACACTACTAACACTTACAAATTTCTGGTCCGATGTTGTTAGTGGCTGACTGGAATAGACAGGGGCGTGTAATATCCAAACATTATGGACATCGTTTCCTGAGTACAAAGGCATGGATTTGTATCTGACCACTGCTGTGTCATTCTACTCTTCCATTAGGGCAATGACACCTGTGAGTGATTAGTAATAATCAACACTTCATTGATCCCCATGTCTTTAGACCTCTCTCAATTTGCTTTTTGTAAGGTAAACTGTCTGTGAATGAAGGGAGCTGGGGGTTAAAGGACCTTACTCAAGGACCCACAGATGTACTGAGGCTGGGTTTGAACCTGCAACTTTGTGATTACAAGCACTCAGGCTTGGCCCACAGGGCCACACGCTGCCCCATTAAGAAGTACTTCATCAAAGTACTGTACTCTTTTCTAAGGCATCTATTGTCTCTCTGAAGTTATGTGTGTAATGAAGAAACTGCACGACACCCAATGGTCTGCATAGGGCAACACATACACACATGTACACATATAAGGGATAATGAAAGTTGTCCTTCATCATGTTTTGTGGTTGTCTGTGAACTCCAGATGAATACCTAAGTAAATTAGGAAATTTGGCACAGGTGGGAAATGATGTGCTGCTTGAACATGCTATACACTATTTAAAGCCTTGTGGCAGTGGGAAGAGGTCCTATAGGCCAATGTAAGTATAGCACAAGCACGAAAGCCACAATTTACAGCTGCAGAGCTTGCTGTGTTGGTGGATGAAGTGGAAAGGAATAGGGCAGTCATATTCTCAAGGCCGAAAAATGCCACAACAAACGCTGACAAGAAAAAAGCTTGGAAGGACATCACAGAAAGAATACATTCTGCGGGCCATGGCTGGAGACGTAGAGCGGAGGATGTGAGGGGGAAGTGGAGGGACTACGCCAGTGTCACTAAGACGAAGGCTGCAGGGCTCAGGAGGCAGCAGGAGAGAAGTGGTGGTCTAGTCTACCTCCTCTCACTCCTGGGGAGGAGCGAGTCGTCTGTGCTTTCTACCCCTCGGTCACCTCTTCTTGGCCCAGCAACATCTGGCCCCCTGCAGTGCCGTCCTCAGGCCTACTCCACGCCAGGCCTCTCCCCATTGGCCATGCCTCCGCCAGGCCTCTCCCCATTGGCCATGCCTCCGCCAGGCCTCTCCCCATTGGCCATGCCTCCTCCGGGTCTCTCCCCACTGGTCATGCCTCTGCTGGACCCCTCTACATCAGACCCCCTCCGGCGTGGCCATGACTCTCTTAGGGCTGCAGTGTCCCCTGAGTACCCTGAATCCTGTCAGCCTGGGTGCTCACCCACCCCCATCTATCCCGCTGCCTCGCCACGGCAACCCCGCACACCTGCCGGCGCAGAAACATTCGCTGCTGGTGCAGTGAAGAGCTCCTCAGGTCTGAGCGTGAGAAAATATCTATTCTGAGGGACACCAGGGAGGAACTGGCAGTCCTGAAGGAACAGAAGGAAAGACACCATCAGGAGGGAGAAATTGGCCTTAATAGTCCAACAGGTCAGCGGATCCAACGTCACACTGCACCTCCCAACCTCTGACAGTAAGTTCATATTACTATTTATTAACATTACACAATGTGCTGGTTGCTTAATGACTGCTTCTATTTTCCTTTAACAGACCCTGAGTGATCATGACTGCTGTGACCCCCATCCCTTCACCTCCTTTTTTTGTTTTTATTGTGAACAATAAGCCTGGATATCAGGCCTACATGCCTCCCAAAGTCCAACCCCTCGTCCTTGTCGTGGGAGGTGGAAGCAGATGCAGTCTGGCCAACGGGGCTCTGGTGAAGCAGTATTGCATAGCGGTGTACCAATGATGACTGCCTTTCAACTCCAAGTAAGTGTGTAATTCCCTGGTCATTATAAATCCTGTGTGAAGATGTGAGGGTTGTAGACCAATGGCAGCATTGCAGTGCATCATTGTGTTGAATTACCGTCACAAGGCATCGTAGTGAGGTGGTTCATAGGCATGCATTCATACGCACCACTTTTGATCCCCTGTAGGTCCTTTTGGATGACACAATTATCCAAAAGTATCGCCTCACTCGGGCCAAGATACAGGAGTTTCTGGATTTTGTTCAGCCTCATCTCATCAGGCCCACTAGGCGTACCTTTGCCTTACATCCAAGTGTCCAGCGTTTGGCTGCACTGCGCTTTTACGCCTCAGGGAGCTTCTTAGAGGTGCTGGGAGATGGCCTTGGTCTCTGCAAGGCATCTGTAAGCAGAGCTGTGACAGCTGTCACCCAGGGGCTGTTACAGCTTGCTCAGAGGATGACCTTTCCAGCCACAAAGGAGGAGATATCCAGAGCAAACCAAGGCTTCCACGCCATTGCATTCCCCAAGTCATCGGTGTGATCGATGGCACCCTGATTCCAATCGCTAGGCCGTCCATCAATGACTTGGCGTATTACTGCCGGAAAGGCTATCTGGCTATTAATATTCAGGTGGTTTGCAACCATCAGGGTGTCTTCACTGACATCGTCACAAAGTGGCCAGGGAGCACCCATGATGCATTCGTCTGGGCCAACTCTGCTCTCTGCCAGGTGGCAGAAGGTGGTGGCTTTGGGGGCTGCTGGCCCCTTAGAGACAGTGGTTACCCTCTGTGCCCATACCTGCTGTTACATCCCTTTCAGCCCATGGCTGCAGTGCATGTTTTGTTTCTTATGTCTGTGTCTTGTTCTATTCTAGGCCTGGCTCCGTACGCTAATAGGTGGGATGTGCTGGCGCGCGAGGTGTGTCCCCAATCAATTGCATAAAGGGGGCCTGGTCTGTGTATCAGGGAGAGGGAGCTGTTGTGTTTTTGTTGTATTTTGTTTTGCTGGTTGAAAGTTCTTTTTGGTAAAATCATAATGTTTAAATAAACCCTTAGATGTCTTGAACTTGGCCACTACCTCTCATGCCCTTTGTCATTTTTAAGAACATAAGAAATTTAGAAACGAGAGGGGGCCATTCGGCCCATCAAGCTCGTTTGGGGAGAACTTAACTAATAGCTCAGAGTTCTTAAAATCTTATCTAGCTCTGATTTAAAGGAACCCAGGGTTTTAGCTTCCACTACACTAGCAGGAAGACTATTCCAT
>JAODJW010000098.1:25046-36254 GCA_026777045.1 Hyperopisus bebe
CCGCCATTTCAAAATTGGGGGGGGGGGAGGGGAGTAAGGTTGTTTGGGGGGGAGGGTCTTCAAAAAGACTTGGCCACGATACAGTCTTAGATTTCTTTTTTCTTGAATCTTGCCGCGTGAGTTCGTCCCATCACGTGGTGAATGGGTGAGATATGACTGTTTAAAGGTTGATTAAATGATTAAAGTCAGCCTCATCTTGCAGGAATAATAATGGTTTCTAGTTTATTTGCTGGAAAATATCTGTCCGCCTTCCCTAACGGCTTTTGCAGGGCAGGGTAGTGAGCCTGATCTCAGGAAGTACTAGGCAGGCCACCCAGAAGAATGTAGGTCTTATAAGTTTTGATGTTGTCTTGAGGTGCAGACATGGAGTGTGTGGGTAGGAATTCCCAGTAGGGGCAAGTTCTGCTGGTTTGGGCCAGATGTTTCTGTGGAAAGCATGAAAGTGCACCTTCCCTCTCCTCCTTCTGCACATTATTTGGACCACAGATGAAGCCCAGCACTACTGGAGTCACCCTGTCATTGGAGGACATATGGAGGTCGACCCGCTGATGGACAGGGGCACAGACCAATCACAACCTTCAGTAATCTTTGGCTTCAGTAAAGCCTCACCTGAGTGATGTAAGTCTGCATCCTGCCAAAACACGAGTTAATTTGGACAACTCCTCTTCCCTCCTCGTCCGTAGATCCCACTCTCAGGTGACCATCTCAAGCACAGGACAAATTCTTATCTGTGTGCCCCAACAGTAAAGACGCAACTTAATATCAGGAGATTAGATGGCTGCAAAGATTAGCTACTGGCTTCAGTGCTGTGGCCTGTTAGTGCAGAGGAGTGAGATTAAAATTCTTGATGGGGACAGGGATTCTCAAGGACTGGCATTGTTTAGTGTCCCAAACAATGACTGGGGAGGGTGGGGGTGGGGAGAGGGCAAAATGGGATCAAGACAGGGAGGAGAAGGAGGAGGAATGGGGGGTTATGGGGGGGGGGCGCTCGAAGACGTGTTCCTGGAATGAAAGCTCCCTCACTGGGCTGGAAAATGAGCCCGGGCCTTGTGGTCCGCTGGAGCCATTTATTTATTGATGTAAAGAAAGATAACAGAGGCAGCTTCCTCGCTGCCTCATTTGCATGTGCTTGGGGGCCTGGGGGGAAAATCAGAGCCAATAAATAACAACCTGCCCTTGGCAGTGCCCCTCAGTCCCTCCCTCCCAGCAGAACCCCGCACCCCCAATGAAGCCCAAGCTGCACACTCATGGGAGTTCTAGTTAAACAAAAATGTTCTGAGGGCAGAAGGAAAAATTATTGGTTCGGAGAGATAGCCAATAAAATTGTAGAGGTGGTGGGTCCAAGCGACTAGAGGAGGCAGGACCAAGACATCTGATTGGTTGGTCCCGCCTCCTTCTCTTTTTATTCCTCTGCCCTCCCATAAGCATGCTACCTCGTCGGGTTGCCCTCAGTGCTTAGATGAAGGCAGGAAGCATGCACCCCCACCCACCATACAGGTATATGTGGCAGCTCGTGGAAACAGGAAGTAAGCCCACTGGTCCCAGGTCGATAGGATGTGTTCCTCGCCCTCCATTTGGCGGCTACCTCCATTCCCGCTCTGCCTGTTCTTGCTGTCTTCCCCTTACTCTCCCCCCTGCTGCCTTCGATCAGCCACATCAGTCCATACCCCCAGTCGACTGTTTCATGTTTCTGTGTGGAGTCCGCCTCAAAGCAAGTAGGGAGCCGGGCACTGGAGGACATGGGGAGGTCGACCCGCTGACGGACTGGTGCGCCAACCAATCGGGAGGGCCTCATCCAACCCACAGTAGGGTCGGACCATAAGGAGGGAGGTGGAGTGGTAGGAAGGGGACAGAAACGGGCCGACCGCGGTACACCGCCCCAGGAGACGCCAATGCGAGTCGATACGGAGGCTACAAGCAGGAGGTGCATCTGGGTTTGCTGAAGGACACAAAAGAGGAAGAGGCCTCGGAAACGTCACGGACTCCGTACGTTACCAGTGCTTCCAGTCTCACTGTCTCCCAAATGGGAAAAGAACATACTTCATTCCACAATCTATATATTACAGGCTTTTAAAGCAGCTTGTCTCTCAAACTCACTGACCCCCCCCCCCCCCAAAAAAAAAAAACTCTTTCTGCATACTTTCAGACTTTTTCAAAATAACTCAAATGTTTACCCAAAGGACTGGACAGTTTCCTTAGTGGTTTGTGTGTTCTTTTGAAGAGAAATACTGCGTGATGCTGTACTTACATTCAACAGAACTACATCCTCATTTAAACGCTGTCACTTCCAGTCAGGCTGCAGCAGGCTGAATATTGTTAAGCCCAGATATTTTGCTCTGTTGAATAACAGGAATTTCTAGATTTGGAATCTGAACCATTCGATCGTAAATCTGGTTCCCCAACCGCTGGACTGCAGTACCTGCTGTCTCGATGTCCAATCAGCTTTCAGCACCTCCCAACCCCCTTATGAGTTGGGGAGGGGAGGAGGTGATTGGTTGACTGATCTGGGCATCAGGGCTTGTCCCATTCCTCCCAGCAAGCAGATCCATCCCGGCTGCCACAAGGCGAAGCACAGATGGACGCGGCTATCCGTCTTGTCGCCCGGGACGATACGGGAACGCACCCCCCCCCCCCCACTCCCTCCCCGGCCACGTCGAGTCCATCTCTGTCCTGACAGCCTGCTCCACGGCAGTCGGGAACACCAAGCCTGACGTGTCCATATGTTTCCGAGGTTGACCTTTCGCCGTCCTCTCTGAGGCTGCCTGTAAATCATAAGCGGATGTATGGTGGCAATCCTTCGCCGTGCCACTCGTGTCTGAGTGATTGCGGCCGCTTTACGTGCGGGTCGTCTGCCACCCCGCCACCTCCCCCAGATCTCTCTGTCTGCGTTAGCATCGCTGGGAGACAGAAATATGTCCGAAAGGGGGGGTGGGAGAGCATGAGCCATTCCGGGCCAAGGGTTGGGGTCCTCGGGGTTGAGGGGAGGTAAACGTCTCAGAGAATGTCAAAACCAAATCCTCAGCTGGTCAGTGTCTAAGGTTCAGTCACCGGCATGTGGGCGAGAACACTGGCATGATGGAGTTGCGGGGTTTTTTTCCCTCTCTTATTTGGAGGGGCCCCACGGTGGCTCGGGGCCGGGGGGGGGTTGCAATGCTGCCTCGGATTTCCTGGCCCTCCCTGTGCTTGACTGGGTCTCCTCCACAGATTCTGATTTCCTCCCAGAATGCATCTCTGTGACCTGTGCGTGACCCCTGTGATGGGCTGCGGTCCTGCCCAGGCTGTGCCCCACCTTTCCTAGGTTGAACTCCAGGCTTGTGGAGCTGTTTGAAGCATCCAGACCCATTTCAGACAAGCCCTGCCTAGCAGTCAAGGTTCCCGCTCTTTTGTTCTGCTGAGTGACATCAGTGCTCCAGAGGACGTCATTTTGTAAGCGTAGCAGGCCAATCATGATAGGCCCAGCACTGACCCAGTGATACGGAAGGCGGGTCCTTCTACAAACTTTCATGGCTTGGATGGGGAGGGGGGGCGGTTATCTGCTGTCTGAAAGCTCACCAACACTTCCCGATGAAGTCATTAAGGATCTGGTTCTCAACAAAGACAACTTATAGATTTTTAGTTGCTCAGGGATGAGTAGCTAACAAGCCCATCTGAAAACAATTTCACATTAACTACTTGCTATGTCTCTGTTTTTCTCTTCATCCGCACTCCTCCATGTTCCGTCCTTCCCTCGTCTCCCACATTCTGTCCGTCTTCTATCGGATGAAATGCTCCCACACTTTTTATCCTGAGCTACATCAAAAGGCCTCCCTGATTTCCAGTGACATGTCAGACGACTATCCGGAAAGAAGCGGCTTTTATAATCCGGCAAGTTAAAACAAATACAAACAGAGCCGAAATTATTAATTAAAAAGGAAGAAAGGCGGGCGTGGAAAGTGGCTCATTTCAATGTAATTTGCATTTTGATTCTGAATTGAATTTCAGTAACTTGACTGTGTTTTTTTCCTTCCTGTTCTCTCCCCCTCCTTAATATCTGGCAGGATCAAAGGCGTTCATTAGCTTTCTGTCCTGCGGCATTGTCTGTAGCCTCCCAGGACTACAACAAAGTTCGCTCGACACAAGAAAGAATGAGATATTCCTGGACTAATTTCACATCAAACACAGGAGACCCCGAGTGAGAGGAGATAAAAGCGGCAGTCGCGACCTGGAAGATTAGCGGTACGGCACCAGGGCTGTCGGCATCCCGCACCATCCGCCAGGCATGCCGGGGGGGGGGGGGGGGGGTCAGTTATTAGGGATAGCTTCTGCATACGTGAGGCTCACGCCAGCCGACGTCAAATCAGTTTGTAGGGAATTTTACATTAATGTCAGGCTGCTTGGAGACGTGAAGTCTTCACACCTACCAAGAAATAACGTACAGGATGAAGAAATGAACACTAACTCTCTTGACAAGCTTTTCCATAGACAGCAACTTCTGTAATGCAGCAAGAACTGAGAATCCAAAGTAGAAATTTGAGAATATGGCTGAGCGTGTATGTGTGTTTGTGTATGGGTGTGTGTGTATGTGTCTCACAGGGGTGGGGAGAGAACATGTGACCCACTGGTGCTGAGAGAGGCCAGGTGTGCAGGTTCCTATGGGGGTCCCCGGCAGTGACATCAGCCGGCTGTGGGTGGATGGACCCAGCAGGTGACTGGTCCAGCATGTGATGCTCTTATTATCCACCACACGTCTGCGGCCATGCAATAGACACCAGAGGTCCTGTAAGCTCACCACAATGAGATGGGTTATAGCTCAGAGATGCGGAACCGATTGCCATTACTATCACTTCGGACACCTCAGATACGGGGATGCCGTGAAGCAGAGGAAAGTGGGAAGAGGAGCAGGCGATCCTTCCTGGAGTGTAAACGGTTAAGCAGGCTGCCGCTGCAGTGCCGGGTTGAGACCAGAGGCGGCTGTACTGGTCAATGAGCCCTGCCCGGTGAAGCAGCCCCCCCCAGCCCCCGCCCGACAGTGGCAGACTGAGTCCCAGTAATTGGAGCTTCTGTCACTCAGACATGTATTGGTCTTTTTCTATTAGCGCTGGGTGAATGACAAATAAAAAGCCCATGAAGATTTAGCTGCGTGCCGTAATTTGGTGGCTGCCAGGCCTTATCCTTAAATCTAATTATTATATTGTTCGAATGCGGCCTTGCACACCCAGCCCAGCTCTGAGCGGACAGCCCACGCCCCTAATGAAAATTTAAGCCCGCCTGTGCACCCCTTACCTCCCTCTCCTTCACCCACTTCTCCGCTGTTTCGGCAGGTCGCTGCCGGTGTCCCTGTCTGTCTCAATAAACGTAGAAATGCTGTCACTGGGGTGGGAACAGGGGGGTCCCATTAGGCCATTATATTGGGGGGTCTTCTGGCTCAGGGCCGAGCAGCCGGACCCCTTTTCTGTCTTCCGTACACAGCCTTCTGAATAAAACGGAAGCTTTTAATCGCTGCTCCACCTGCTGCTTATTTCCGGAATTTTTCCCTATATGATCACTGTACGCACACACAAACCCCCCACCTGGCCGAAATGTCTGCAGGAATGTGGGAGGTAAATATGAGACACGCCAGGAGAGTTGTGGGTGTAGAATTGTGATCGGGGAGGGAAGACCTGACCCCCCACACCTCGTGCCCAAAAGGGGAGAAGCAGGCGTGCACATCCTCCTAATCACACGTATGTTCACATGTACGGTGAACATCGCACATAAATTTGCCTCTGATACATACACACCTGCCTCCAGGTTCATTCATTCCCCCCACAGACAGTCGTGGCCTTTGACCTTGATCCCCCGGATGATCCAAAACAGGAACCGGAAGCGTGGTTAGTTTCCGTTTCCTTGTCCCGTTTCCTGGCGAGTCGTCATTTAAATGCCAGCCGGGACACAATCAGCAGATCTAAGCTAGGACGGGACAGCAGCGAGGCGAGAGCACGTTCACACGGGCGCGGTTCAGAGGCGCCGTTCAAAGAGCCGGCTCGCGTGTTCCGGCAGAGCCGACGCCGCAATTCCGCGCCCCGCGGGAACCTGTCCCGCTCTGTGATAAGTCAGGCTGAGGCGTGGGGGTGCGAGCGGGGGAACAGGGGATTAGCAAAGCCGGCACGGTGGTTACAGATAGGCTCCGGCACTAAACCCTGAAAGGCCGAGCTACACCTGTCAAGCGGTGCCCCCCCCCCCCGCATGCACCCCCGGCCCAGATGATATCTCCAGCCCGCCTGCATCCCAAGATTCAGCGTCGGTCCAGAATGAGGGCTGCAGGGCAGACAGGGTTGAGGTTGGGGCCGGGAAGGTGGTGGTGGTGGTGGTGCAAGGGGATGAGATTAGAGGAAGGAGGGAAGCAGAAGAGGGAATGGAGGGAGTCGAACACAGAGGTGGCGCTGGCTACCAGGAGCCTTAACCTCATTCCCACCTGCGCCCCAGAAACAGAGCCACCCAGTAAGATGGACTGGTGAGGCTGAGGAGAAGATTGATGGGCTGCTGACGCCACTGGTTGGTGGGTCTCTGCTGTTCCTCTTTAAAGTACACATGGGCATGTGTAGGGGTGGGGCCACAGGGGCCCCAGCTGAAAGCTGATTCGCCCCACGAGTGCCCCTTCCCCTGTCACTCACCAGTTCAAAACATATTATTGGCTAATGATAAGGTTGGCTGCACAGCACTGAATTATGGCCCCTCTTATGCCCCCCCCCCACCCTAAAAGATCCCAGAATCCTTCTTGCATCGGATCTTTACAGATCAGTGAGGCAGGACAAAACTGCCATAGGCCGTCTTCTCCCCAGGTCCACCTCAGGACTCCAAAATAACCATTATCGTGTCGCCAGCAGGCTCAGGAAATGGACCGGAACCAAGCCTGGGAAATGAGCCCACCAGAACCAAGCGCCAGCTTCCATCAACCACCCAATCCTAACATGATAATGGAACAGTATTTAACAATTATCACAAAGTCCAGCTCACACAAGGTTGCGGAGGAGGTGGCATCGGGGTGGGATGGCAGGGAGAGGGACGGGGCATTTAGGGGATTAACACTCACCCCCGTCCCCACGGGTCAGCCAATCACGGCTCTCCTGAGATGCCGTCCCGAGGTTCCCGGGCTCATGAATAATTTCAGCGAAGGCACGGCGCGGGTCACTATTTGGGGAGGTGGCGAGGGCCTTTGATGTCCCCCCCCCCACATGAGCGGCGCTGGAGCGTTTCCTGCCTCAGCGGCTCGACGGGGACCCGCCTTATTAAACGCACCCGCCGCTGTGCCTCGGAGCCAAGGCAGATTAATATCGGCGTAACCTGTTACTTAATTCATTATGGGGATACAGGCTAATTTGATTTGATATTATTTTAATAAAGTTCTGTGATATATAAGATTGTTTCAGGCTATCAAAATAATTTTCCAGTTATTACAGTTATTCAAGCAGGTCCTTTGATAGCAGCAGTTGGTCCTCGTCTGCTCGGAATGCATTAGGGCCCGATGAGTCATCGCGGCCGGGAGACGGCGAATCCGCGATGCCCCCGCGTAGGGAGGAGGGGAAAATGGGCGGCTGGGGGGGGTGGAGAGGCAGGGCTGCTTGTCGTTCACGTGCTATTTATTGTTCTTTTTCTTATTGTTATTCTTTTTCTTCTTCTTGTTGTTCTCCTCCTTTTCTTTCTCCTTCTCCTCCTTCACCCTTTTTTCTTCCTTCTCTTTCTCCTTCTTCTCCTCCTTCTCATTCTCCTTCTCCTCCTTCACCTTCTCCTCTTCTCCTTCTCTTCCTCCTTCTCCTCCTTCTTCTTCTCCTCCTTCACCTTCTCCTTTTCACCTTCTCCTCCTTCTCCTTCTTATTCTCCTTATTATTATTATTATTATTATTATTATTATTTAATTCAAGTTTATCTCCTGAGAGGAGAGACCAGGTCTGGCAATCCTGAGGGTGGGTTAGCTATTACAGGGTGGATTTACTCACTGGGTGGATGGGGGTAGGGGTTAGTGACCCCTTACAGTTGAAATACACATGTTATTGCACTCCATGTTGGAGGCCCCCCCCCTCCCTCCATACCCTAAGCCCTACCTAGTTCCTGCAGAAACTGCATGGTCATTTTTGGGGGGCGGGAGGCAGCTTGGGCCTGGAGCCTGGTCCCAGGTGCTTGGCCAATTCCGTTTGGGCAGGACGACGGAGGAGGAAAATGGCAGGCATTGAAGTGTCTGCTGGAGTGGGGGGCATTGTGTGACCCGGCCTTGACCTTCAGGGTTTCCCTCTGTCTCTACAGCGCCATGTGACAGGCTGCCTTCCACATTGCCTGTCTCTGGATTTGCGTTTAAGTAGAGGTGTACTTAAATAAAAACCCTGAAAAGAAAGTCAAGAAGGAGGAGACTGTCCTGAGGACCCCCCCCCCCCCACACAGCACACCACCTTTTTTCTTTCCCCAGCTTTTCACCACAAAGCACCATGGAAAAGGTCAGAGGTCATGAAGCAGAACAAATATGGAGGCACCAATCCTGAGACATGTCGGCGATTAGTGGGCAGACAAACTCGCGGGGGGGACCTGCACGTCCTGTCACACTTTCTGGCTATGGTTAATGCCTGGGTACTGACATCAGGGGGCAGCTTTTTACATGGACGTGGTGATTATTTTGGGCTCCTGCCCGTGTTGTAGTTGCGACTCAGATGCCAGCGCTCAGACAGGGTGACCGCTGTCCCGGTTCACCAGGATGAGGGTGGATGCTGGTGACCTTGTGGGGACGCTGACGAGCAATGAAGGCATTATTGTCAGTTCATGGTCGTGTCGCGCCAGGGCTGACCCTGTGTGACCCCGTCTGACCCTGTCTGACCCCGTGTGACCTCACAGCCGCACAATGGGCTCATTCCATTCCGGGCACCATGTTTCGTGTCGACAATGGTTTCGCCTCTCTCCTCATTGTCACCAACATTCTGGCTTTTTAATTGTGGAGACAGCAGTAATGATTGTTTACTACGTTAAATATATCAGAACGCTGCAGACCTATTGTTGTCTGGGCACCTTCAGCTCAGCTACCCTCTTGCACGATCTATGGTTGAAAACAGACTTCACAAACAGACTTTTTTGTTTGGTTTCTTTCTTGTACAGCTTCCTTGCAATATTCGGATGCGATTTTTACAAAAATATCTTTCAACTACCAAATGATTTGGCCGAGAGTGATAGCGCGGTAATAAAGGAGTTATTGACCAGATGAAATCGATCAGCGAGTCCGCAGGCTACACACTGACCTTGCTCTCCCTTAGTTCCTTGGCCCCTTCACCTTGCAGCTCTCTGGTCACTCAATAATATAGTATTTTATATATTTAAGTGGAACAACAAATAGCTGCACACTTCAAGGTGAGGAGGCTCCACTGCAGTTTTCATGCCGATTCGCCTCAAGGAATTTGGCAGTGTCGAGCGGAGGGTGATTAAAATCAGTCTTCAGTCGAGACTCGATTAGGCGTTGCTGTTTCAGTACCGTCGGAAAAACAAGGAACAGGAGGGGTGAACAGGTCTGAGAAGAGCGCTACTTTTCCCAAAATCAGATAATACTCATTTGGGGCCGTGCAGGACAGCGAGGAGGCTAGATGAAGCTTGACGGAAAGTACCGGCACGGTGTCGGGACGGGCATGATTATCGTTGACTGGGGGCATCTCCATGACGACAACTGCAGTCTACAGCCTGCTGCTTATGTCATGTTGTCATGCTGTACCCTGTTTCACAACCGGCGTTGTTCTCCGATGACAGGTACAATCGACAGTTAACTCATTGCATAATTGACTTTTTTATTCTATTGTAATCAGCAGTTAACAATAATGATAAACGATAAACACAGGTTAATCCTGCAGTACAGTCCACACTGTTCTCCATAATAAGAAATTAACATGATTTACAATTAACACCATTCATTCCACGGTGGGCTTTCTCCTGCATCGTGATGCAAACCGCGGGAGAACACGCCAGCCTTGCTTACCCACGATCCCCGGCTCCGATCTCGTTAGCATGTTAACAGCGAGCAGGCTGGGGGTTCCCACACTCAGGCTTTGCGGGACATCCCTCAGGATGCATTTCGACAGACGTGAGGTGATTTCACGTGCCTTCCAAACCTGCGTCACCCTATCGCCCGGGTCGCTAACGACCCTTTTAATTTCATTTCCTACTGGGGTCCACAGATCGCGAGCATCCGAACAACAGGAAGGAAGCAAGGGCTGTGGGGGGAGGCATTTTGGTAGAGTTGGGGTATAGGATGGAGATGTAATTATGGAGGGAGTCCCTCGCACATGGAGCACAGGAAGTGTGCCAGGCACCTACCCAACCCCCCCCCCAGCCTATATTCTCCTCATAACAGCATGCATCCCCTCCCACGGAAGAATTTCTCATCGAAATCAATTAAACATCCCCTACTGCCAGAATGAGGCTGCATTTTTCATGGGGGGGGGGTTAAACGTGCCTAATTGACAAGGCCATGCAAGGAGTTTGGCAGTTGAATCTTCTTTCCCCCCTCCCTCCAACAGTCAATGCAGAGCATGGTGAGGAGCACCCCCTCTAGTGGTTGGACGTGTCGCCCCGAGCCCACGCACAAGCGCCTCACGCTGGCCACCTGGGAGGCTGAGCTTGCCGGAATCTTCCTCCTGATATGATTCCCAGGTCTCCATTGTTAGACCCGGGATACGCATTCATTCTGCCATTCCCTGTCACATCGCCGCCTTACATGCACGATGGCGTGTCTGCGAGGCCGCGGCCTGTCTCATGTCTGTCTGCTTGTGTCTGTGTGTCTGTGTGTGTGTGTGTGTGTGTGTGTCTATGTATATGTGCATGTGTTTTTCAAACCCTGGTGCCCCGGCCTGGTCACCCCTCCTGCAGAAGCCTCCCCAACCTGTTCCTCGTCACGTGACCCAGCCGACACGCTGCAGTTCCCACCCAGTTCCGGCTAGTTCAAACCGGTTCGAAAGGCCTGTGAAGGGGATATGGGGAGTCGCGTGTCTGCCGGCACCGGACAGGTAGCATGCCAAACCGCCCGCAGGTGAATCGCTGGCGCTGTTTTCGCCAAGCTGCTGCTGCTGTTGCGATTAGATCACTATATATACAGCAATTATCTGCATTTTAAAAATAATGCTCATTACCAGCCCTGCATAAAATGCACTGCAGCAGACAGAGAGAGACATAAACACCCGCAGTAGGTAAACATCTGATTGTGAGGGTGGCGGTGGGGGGGGGGGG
>JAODJW010000098.1:67722-84581 GCA_026777045.1 Hyperopisus bebe
CTCCCCCGCCCCCCCCCCCCCACTCCCATTCACACGAAGAGACGACCCCCATGCTCATCTGCTGTTCTCTATGCACGCTGCACCGTTTACACTCCACTGACTGCTCTACACACTAACCTGCTGTAATCCGTTCAATCAGGAGCTATTTTACAAGCATAAAAGCAACCCCCCCATACCACCCCCCCCCCACCCCTTTGCATTATGCCATTACAGGACATCCGCACTTCGTGTTGACATTTGGGAGGAAATGGGAAATGGCAGAGAAAAGGTGGAGAGCCGCAAACGAAATCAACCGATGCAAATGACAGGGAATAATTCTGCGAATGAGGAAAAAGGCTCCCGGCTGGTGTGAGGAGGAACACAGGCAGGCTTCTCCACACGGCGGGAGCCACCCGGAACAGGAAGTGAGGCTGTGGTCATCGGTCAAGGGCGTCTTAAGGAAACGCCGGACTTCGTCCGTAACTGGCAGCTTTAATAATGTTTGATGTGAGTCACGCTGGAAAGTGCAAATCATGGTGTCACTTCCTGTCCCTTCGCTGGAGTCCACGCAGGTAAATTCAGAATCAGGTAGGACTGCATGCGAAATCATATTCAGATTTCCATCTCACGTCTGATCTTGCATTCATATATCTCCTTAAATCAGTCATGGGAACTGCGAGGGGGGGAGGATGCGTTTCGCCATACATTTGCTCAGACATGACTGCATCTAGAAGCTTCCGTTCAGGTGTCCTAACCTGTCAAGTTAGTTGAACATTCCTGACCACCAGAGGTGCTGGGGAGGGATGAAGGCAGTTGGGGGGGGGGGGGGGGGGGCCGGGTTTATGTGCTGACAGGGGAACATGGAGGGGGTCTCGCTGGAGAGGGAACGGGAAGGTATCAGTAGGTGGGTGGTCAAAGCCCCAGCTGGCTTGAGGAAGAGCAGCCCCCACCCCCCACAGATGATGCGGGACAACCTATAGATCATCTCCTTGGGAACTGAGCCCTTCTCAGCAGTCGCTCTGTCTTGCTCCCTTCCCCATCATCCCTTGACTCTGCCAGGACAGTCCAACCCCGCACCTGACCTGTACTTCTCCCCATGCCTCCAGCCAGACGACCCCCTGCGTGCCCCCTCCACCCCCCAGCTCTCGGGCGTCCGCCGCTGAGTTCTGTCTTCTGCTCTCCAGTAGGAGGTCATCCTGTTAGCGCTTTACAGGCTACTGGTCCGCCAGCTGTGGCCAGGAGTCGACCTGAACTCAGAGGGAGACAAAAGACATGGGGATGACGATTTGTGCACACGTGCCTGTGTGCGCCTGTGTGTGTGTGCGCCTGTGTGTGTGTGTGTGGTGTATGTGTGTGTGTGGTGTATGTGTGTGTGTGTGTGGTACAGAGAGGTCCACTGGCACTCCCAGCAGACTGATGTCCAGACCCACTGTGGCCCAAGCGTTAGCTGGCGTTCATCAGATGGTCTTCGCCCCCCCCGGGGGCCGCTCCTATAAACACCAGATTACCGCTGCCTTTTTTTGACTCATGTGTCCGATTCCCAAGGTATTCGCCCTTAACGTTTGAGTTTAACAGCCGCGTGCAGAAAAGACCATTGGGCTGGAATGCCACAAAAGACATTGATATTTACAACCAGCTAATCCTCGACACCCCCCTCCCCAACCATCCCCAGCTATCACCCACCCTGCCTCCCTTACCAATCCTGCTAAGGATTATTTTGTATAATGATGAATAATTTATGAAAATCTCCCCCCTGGCTTTCAGCGACGCCTCTCAATTGGCCTTGGCATACCGCCATTGGCGGCCCTGTCCGTGGCGGGATCCACTCAGACAAAATGCAAACAGCCTACAAATACAACCTCATTTCTACCCCAAAATGCAAAGGATTCAATTGAGGACAGAAAAAAACCTGGATGAATCACTTCTAAATCAGGCAACAAAAAATAAGCGTACCCTCAAAATGTTTGATACCACAGCTTTCAACTTGTGTGAGCTGTGTTTACTTATTTCCTTTTTTTGTTTATTTATCTCGACTGAGATGGACAGGGTGGCTCTGAGTGAAGAACTATTGGCTTCTTCATCCCTGACCTAATGTGAGCAGAATTAGACCAATGAGAATAAGACCTGAAACTGTGGAATTGTGGGAATTGCAGTTCTTCTGAGTATCATACATATGATAGTATTGATATTTTTGCGGGGACCATCCATTCATTTCTATGGAAGAAACCCTAATCTGAACAATGACAATCTTAACCCCTACGCAGCCCTAATCTTAACCATAAGTATCCAAACAAAATGCAAGTCTTTTGGTGTTTTAAGTTTTTTATATTGCAGTCCCTTGTGGGACTCAAAAATTGGTCCCTACAACTTCAAAATAAAAGTAAGCAGCATGATGGTCTCACCATTATGCTTCTCACAACGCAGATTTGTTTTTTATTACCGCTGGTCCCACAAAAAGCAGGGAGCTGAGCCAAGTGACTGAGCTGTCACTGTGCTGGTGACTCACAGGTGCTGCGTCCATCTGACCACGAGAGGTTACACAGAAACTCAGTCTGGAGACTCTGCCATATCGGAGCAGCAACTGGAGTGACATTTTAGATCAAAATGTTTTAGGTTCACCACCGTCCTGTCCAGGCTGTCCCTGTGCCCTGGACTCCATGAGGGAGACTTCTAGAACCATGAACTGGATGAACAGCTGGAAGATGGATGGATGGATGGATGGATGTTCAGAACAGCTCCTGTACACTTGAGAGACTCTTCTGAATTCCTTCACGTCCCCCTGCAGGATAAACATGGATCCACGAAAGGACGAGTGTCACGCATTTTCAGCTCACCAGCAGCCCACTCCTATGGGCAGCGATTTCAGGGGCAAATTCAGCGGCATATTCCCCCAGGCAGGTGTGGGACGAACAGAACCGACAGTGGGTCTGGCTGGGGTGTTAGCACGTCACATGGGGCGTAGTTAGCGCCCATAGTATTAGAGCCCCACAGCAGGGGGGGGGGGGGGGGGGGATCAGAGCCAGAGTTAGGGAAAGGAGATAGGGTGTTATCTGAAGCGGCAGCCACGGTTGCGGGCAGCAGCGAACCCCGGCCGCTAGAAATCGATAGATACTCCGAGCTCACGGGCACGACCTTGTCAAGACGGCACAAGGGTCTGCTGGGCAGGGGAGCGTGGCAGGGGGGTGGGGACAGAAAGGGGGGGCAGTGTCATATGATGGCTCTTGGCAGCGTGCTCGCAGCGATCATCGACTGCGGCCTTCCTGTGCGGAACGTTACTAACTCAGCTGGCGAGCCGCACCCCCTGCAAAAGTGCGGACACACACACGCAGATTATAGAGCCAGGTGTGCAGATACACGCCGTCGCATGGAACATGCATGTTTAGGACACATTTCCTTTGTTTAACTATTTTTAGCAGGCATTCTTGATGAAAGCAACATACAAGGACAAGATAGTATACCGATGACCCTCCGTTTCCATCAAATGTGTCTTCCCTCTACTAAGACACCACCCCCCACCCCCCAGGTCACACAGCACCTCCTGGATTGCAGTGTTTCTGTGTGAAGGGGGTCAGGGACCCCAGCTACCAGTCACATCGAATCCTGTTGTTAGAGGAAAAGACATCCGAACCTGCGGTCCCGAAGACACCGAGAAGTTCTGCCAGTCATGTACCTCCCCCCCCCCACGGCATTCCCAGAAATCACCGTCCCGCCTCAATGGCCAGTGGCCTGCAGTCTGGGTGAGAATCCCAGAGGATGCGTCACTGGGACAGCTAACAAGGCCATGGAAGAATGAAAACGCATGTCACAGAAAACGGCACCATGTCAGAAGACATCATGGAGGTGGGACTAGCCACTCTGAAGTGGCGATTTGGGGCTGCTCGCTGATCTCCACCCCCACTCCTCCTTTACTTTTCAGGCCCACACAGCTGACACGAATGTGTCTTCCGGTAAAGCTCACAGACACAGCTACCCAGATGTATGTTCGAGTAAAGGTCACAGACGCAGCTACACTGATGAATCTTCCGGTTAAACGTCACAGACAAAGTTACACGGATGTATCTTCCAGTAAAGCTCACAGACGGCACTAACACAGCTCTCTGAGGCACCTCCCAGCTCTGCTAGAATTCACCAGTGCTGGGGGGCTTAGTGGAGACAGAGCCCTCGCCACAGGACCTAGCGAAGGTCACAGTACGAGTTCCTCCATGGCAGGGCGGGGGGGCTTCACCAGCAACTGGATTGCATTTCCACTTCCCACCCGCTGAAAACGTGCACCGGGCTCTCCAGTTACAAAGTGTCCCTCAGCAGATGGCCCCGGCAGTCAGATTGGCTATTACTGCACCCCCCCCCCCCACTACGAGATCACAGATCACATGAGCACAGGTCGTACCACCACTGTTCGGGTTCGGAATCTAAAGGGTCCTCAGATCTCTGTACCACGTGGGTCCGTAATCAGGCCTGCAGAAAAAGGAGGATGGGAGGAGAGGTAAATAAATAAAATCAGGATTTTTTTCCCCCTGATTTCAAGACCTCCCTCATTAAATGTTCATTACATGTTAAGCTTAATGAGCTTCAGACCAGAAGAAAGGGAAGGAAATGAAGGCAGAAAATGGAAAAATTGACAGGAAAAGGGGAAAAATAATTTGCCGGACAGTTTTCACAGCTTGGCTGCCCCAAACTTCAGGCTCCTGTTTATAGCGCGGCCCAATAAGACAAGGGGCCATAATTTAAACCACCTGTCTATACGGTTCACACAGTGAAAACATTTTGTCAAACTAATTATCTGGCCTTTGCTTTGGCAGGCATAGTCCAAGTTATGATAATTTTGTTATTTTTAGGTAATTGTTTCCAGTGTGTAAGTCAGGCGACTTGAAAAGGGCCGTCACCTTTTAATCCACAAGATGGATGTTTGATATGGGCTGTGATGCCGTCTTAATAACAGGAGGCTCCATCAGCTGGGCCCAGTTAGATGGGAGGCTGAGAAAATAAACAGCAGCACTGGCCCCAGCCGCTGTCCCCCCCCCCAAGATCCACTCCACCGGTCAGCGGCTGCGTGGGGGCCCTGGTGTGGCGTGGGGGCACAGAAACATGAGCCAGGCAAGGGGCCAACTTGGCAAGCGACGTTCACGGCCACGGGGGCCTGATTGAATCTCTGGCCCGATCTCTTTTAACGCTCCAAGAATGTAAGTACACATATTTTCCTCCCACTTTCTGCCTCCGTTTACACATTTTTAAGGGTGGGGAGGGGGGGGTCTAGGGTACGGAGCCCCCCTCCTCCGCCCCACAGCTCAAACAAATAATTTGTCCATCGCAAAGACAAGTGACCCGTCAGCCCTCGTGCCCACCTCCCCCCCCAAGACCTGTTCCGATGGCTTGATGCGTATCAGAGATGTTTGGAGTGGCCGTCCACTAAACTCTATCTGGAAATAATTAGCACACGTAGGGATCGTACTCCTTTGCTGTGGTGTTACATTCATGCTGGATTTCGGTGTTTATGGGTGATCCAGAGAATCCGCCCATGACGGGGAGGGGGGTTTCAGCCTGGAGGCAGCCCAAAGAATGGACATGGCCTGGAAATCATGTTTCAATGCTGACTCAACCGCAAAGGGCTTCCATACGACGGCACCTCCGAAAATGAGTAAGGGCAGAAATGCAGGCATCATTTTTTAAAAAACTGATCCTGCTGGTCTCAGTATGTGATCAGAGTCTCTTTGTCCTTTTTTGAGCCGACTGGTCCACCGAGAGCATAAGATAGTCTAGTACAATCTAGGGGAGCAGAGAGTCATTTCCAAAGCTTGTTATGAAATATTCAGGCTGGATTAAACATATTTAAATCACAGTCGGCACACAGACTCGATTCGAATCTCACAGCTTGGCTGTGATGGGGGGGAGGGGGGGGGGTTTGCTTTGCTGCCTGAGGCCGCTGAGGAGCTCGTCAACTTGATTTCCCACAAACTGATATCTTGGGCAGTCTTCACGTTCCCTCCCCAGACAATGCTGTGACGGACTGGGGGGGGGACCGGATCGCTTTAGTTGGACCCTGAGTGGGACACACTCCTGTCTCTTCTTGGGTATGTTTGTAGAAAAGCCTCACAGACTAAGTAGAGACATGCTTCAGTTTGACGGGTCAAACCGGTCAAATCCCTACTGGGTCACCAGTGAAACTGATTCTTCACCAATCCACATCATTCCAACATTTAACAAAGCAGAAATGTGAGGAAATCGAAAGGCGGATTTGTAAAACTCACCAATTCCATGGGAAATGTTTTTGAAAAAAATTGTGTGAGTTTTGGAAATTTAATGAAAGTTCTTCATTGGGTCATATGAGGACTGAGTGAGATTTGGTTCTCGATACGGTAACGTGATGAGGAGGCCTGGCTGAAGGTCATTGGTGGTTTCATTAAAAGAAAATAAAAAAACAACAGCAACAAAAAATGGGGAGGCCTCTTCTTCAGGCCTCTTCAATGGGGAGCATCGCCTGGCGAGACGACAGATCACACTGGCCTAACTTTTCTGTTTGACAGAGAACACGACCGTTTGGACCTCCCGCTAACTGACTGACCCCCGCCCCCCCCCCTCCCCAGACATCTTCAATGGAGAGGTGCTGGATGTGGGGGGCTCTGATCCTACTGGTGGCTGCAGACGGTCGAGCCTCCTAGAGACTTCCTGTCCACCAAACCAAGCAGACAAAGGTGCTCAGTCACATGAAACCTAATCTGTAGACCTGAGAAAGCTGACCTTTGACCCCTACCCGACCGCATTAGACAGGGCGGCGGGGGCAGAGTCTGGAGGCTTTGTTTGAGAAGCCGCGTCCTTGGTGTGTGTGTGTGTGTGTGTGTTATTTTGACATTGTGGGGACATTTTTTCACTCAATGTTATAAAAATCTGTGGCTGCAATCAAAAACTAAAAATGACAAAGGTCTTATATTTTGCTTGTTCACTTAAGGTTAAGGTTAGGGCTAAGTAGGGGTTAAGGTTATCATGGTTGGGATAAGGGTTATCCCCTTAGAAATGAATGGAGAGTCCCCACAAGATATGAATATGTGGACTGTGCATGTGCACATGTGTGTGTGTCTGTGTCCGTACCGCTGCATGATGTGCCACGAGGTGCAACTAGGCAAAAAACAATAAAATCCTTCGAACACATTTGTTTGCAATTTTGACCCGTTTTTTTTTTTTTGCAAGACCAATCATGAGATGCCGCTTTAAACGTGAAGGTGAGAGTGTGCGTACACATGCGCTCCTGAGGCAGGTGTGTCTTTAGATGTTTGATGGTAGGTGTGTGTGTGTGTGGGTGTGTGTGTGTGTGTGCGCCTGTGTGCCTCTAACCACAGCCCGAACCCCGCAGACAGAGGTCACGGGGTCACGTTAACACAAAACACAGAGTAGCAGACATAACACAGATGCTGATCCATGGTGGGGCCCCCTATGCCCCCAGACCCCGCCACTCCCCCAGACCCCACCTTCCCCCTCCTCGATTAACAGCCGTCCCGGAAACACGCCAGCTTAGCTTCAGCCGTCCCCCATGATTACCTCTCCTTTTCAGCTTTCGAAGGTGACCCGGCCTTTTCGTCACTGCAGCTGCAATTAACCTTAGCAGACCTGCACGCCCCCCCCCCCCCAAACGTCAAAGCCCAGGAAGCAGAGCACCTGGCTCTCCCCTCAGCAGATTAGCCACTGTCTCCCTGCCCCCGTGCTGCCATGCAGGTGCACCGCGGGAATTTGCCACAGTGTCTGGGGCCCATCAGCCACACCCTGCCACACACACACACACACACACACACACACTCTGCACTCTCCAAGCAACCAGGGAGTGGAGCCAATGAGTCCGCTACCCCTCAAGGTTACAGAGGACCAGAAGCACCAGAAGTTTAGCGAATGGGGCTAAAAAAGAAAATGTTAGCTTAGCAAACAGCTGCAGAAAAACGCAATGGGAACCAGTCGCAAGGGGCTGGCAAGGTCTGCTTCAGTATGTGTAGCTTTGGCATGAGAGAAACACAGAGCCGGCCTGCTGAAGGTCCTGGCCATTCAAGACTCGGTCCTCATCAGGCCACGTCTCCCAACTACCTCACTTCCTGCTCTTACCTCACTTCCTGTTCTCCTGAAAGAAGAAGAAGAAAGTCACCTAGGTGAGGAGTATCGGACTATTGACGCGTGTGAGAGTGAGCCTCACGCGGCAAGCTACGACTAGCTGGAACAAGCGGGCATTGGCGTAACTCGCTACACGCACAAGTGTTTGTAGTGTCATCTCTACTGCATGTTTCGGCTGTTTGGGTTAGGGGAGGGGCTGGGGGGGCTTCTTCTCATTTCCAACCCAACTCACTGACCTTTATACTCAAAACCACGGTGACCTCCCCCCTGCTCCACCACCCTGCCCTTCGACTTTATCTCGGCTGTCCACACCTTGAATGCCGGCCGCTTTGTCTATCTATAGACTTTGACCTCTCCTTGCTCAGCGGACAGCAAGCGGTCGTGCCACCCTTCGGGGAGACAGCGGGGAAGGACGCCGAGGGATTTATGAGTTATGCAGATGACCAGGCAAGGTTGGCGGCACAGATAAGCTCCGGTGAACTTCCACCCCTTTCCGTTGCTCAGGCATGCACAGACGTACCCTGGCCCCTTTTTACGACCTCACTTCCTGCCGGCCTTGTCCCATTGGCCGCAGGTTTGCCTCGTGAAGAGGCAGCTTATGGCACTTGTGGAGGACAGAGCTTCCCACATGACGTTTATCGGCTTGCGAAGTCGTTAGCTTGGTTAAACGGGATGCTGTGGAGGTCCTGAAGCACTAAGTGTGCCCCCCACCTGCCCGATAAAATGTTTTTAAATGCTGAAGAGATCTACTCCCCCAAAAGTGCTCACCTGGGATCAATTAATTTGTTTATTAAAGTGCTTAGATTTAATACACCTTCCTGCACTTTCTTTTTCTTTTTTATCACCAGCTGTGATTAATCATCCTACACTAATCCAATCATTAAACCCAAAGGACCCCTCCTGATATCTATTTCTTGCCCTGCTGCTGAGGAAAGAGCAAAGCAAATCTTTCCAACTAGACAGCTGAGGTTGGTCGCTCTAGACACTTCCTGGGGTCTTTAAATCATATGTCTATGGCTCATGACATTTCAGGACTATGCGTGTCATGTGTTCAGTGGCATCCAATGAGAAGAGAGCTTCCTCTCGACATCATTTCCTGCCATCAACATAATATACAAGTCCACGGTGACATTTAGGGAGTTTTCTACCGCAGCCAGTGGCATCCTGCCCAAAACATTAAGGGCACCTTTTTTGCACGTACCCAGCCATTAATTACCTCACCGAAGTGATCGTTTACACCGTATATTCACCTCACCAGGTGCTGCACAGGTGCTAATGTATATTTGAAAACGGGCCTTCAGGATTCCAGACCTCAAGAATCCAGGCTGGGTACGCCTGGTCATCAGATTCAGAGTTCCCGCTGGAGTCGTCAGCATTAGCTGCTGACACAGCTCATGCGACACACCTCTGGGCCTGTTGTTGGAGCCAGCGCTCTGAACTGGGCCGTGGGGAATCACACAGCTGATGTTTGGGGCGGGGCGGGGGGGTAATTCTGGGTCTCTAAGCATAGTGGCAAAGTAACCTGGTACTAAATAAGGCACCTACAAAATATACAATTGTATTATTATTCTACTTTTATTGTATAATATTGCTCCATCCATCCATCTTCTGTAACTGCTTATCCAGTGCAAAGTCGGAGTGAAGACCCTCTGCTAGGTATCATAGGGGCACAAGGCAGGGGACATGGTGAACAGGATGCTGGTCACTCACGCATTACCTGGATTACCACATACTGCAAGAATTTAGGATCACTCATCCATCTAACTACATATTTTTCGGACCCTATGAGGAAACTAGAGCACCTAGAAGAACGTGAACAACAAAGCGAAGGAGAACTCGCATTTCTCACGCACACACAGAGCTGGGGGTTAGGATTTAAACCCCCAACTCTAGGGATGACAGGCTGCAGTGCTAGCCAGGTAGCTACTGTGCTGCTTCTCACTCAGTGCGTGACACCCTTCCATCTTCTACACACACTTTTCTTAGGCAGGCGCATGGAGGTGCAGAGGCAGGGAATCACCCAGGACAAGGCACCAACCCACCGCAGGAAACAATATTTTTGTTACTAGTTATTATGTAGTTTGTGCTAATTCCAAAACAACTCAGAACCTAGAGCGCTTATATGAGTGGAGGAATTCAAGGTATGTGAAGCACTTCAGGGCAAGATGGCAGCTGAGCCCTTCCGGGGACGTGAACCAACAACCTTCTGTCCTTTTCCTTAAACACCTCCTGCTCCTCTAATATGCAGGATCCATCAGGTCGGCGCAACACTTCAGGCCTGAGATTTGGGGGGGAAAAAAACTGGAATTTTTACACAAACCTGAGAATAATATTCTCCAGAGACGCAATTCATGCTTGGGGGGGGGGGGGGGAATCTATGAAAGTTTATAGGAACAGTGGGTCAAGCTAATATAGATTTTTATAATGAGGGCAAAGGTGATACGTTCTCAGATAAATGTTTCTGGAGACGCAGTAAACCAGAAAAAGCCCAGGACGGCCTGTAGGTTTACTGCGCGATTAATTTATGACGAGACAGGACAGCTCAGACTGTGCCAGCTGCTGCTGGCCAAGAAAACAACGGGTGTGTCCTGATGGGAACGGGGAGGGAGGGGGAGGCGGAACACCCGGGTGCCGGTCGCATGCCACACATGCACGCTCTGCCCCCGCAGGCCCTGGCGAGCCAGGCCAGCTTCACGTTCCCACGGATCGGGTACGGCGATGGTGGGACGGGAAGGAGTACCGCCAGCGCTGCCGCCGCCGGGCCAGGGTGATCGGGACGAGCCCAAGCCTCGGGGCAAAACAGACACAGATGGGCAGAGTGAGAGCAATGGGCGAGGTCGGGGGTGACATCAGGGCGTACGATAAAGGTGGCATTCGCTGTAACCGCATCGAACCAGGGACCGGTGGAATGTGGGAAATCATGATGAGACAAAGACAGGCACCGCCCCCACCCGAGGCGAAACATACCCCCCCATTCTCCATGGCCACAGCAGACCTGAGCCTTAATGTCTCTCTCTCTCTCACACACACACACACACCTAAAATCCTATAGTGACATTCAGTAACTCATTTCACCAGTAGACACAAACGAGTCGCCAAACACAAGATATACTTTAAATTTTTTATTAATTGTTTTTTTTTTCTCCTCAATAAAGGGACAAAATGGTTGTGTGAACAGGATTATGCAGACACCTGCCAGAGAACACAGACAGTGGCATTCTCAACAGAACAGAACAGAGACCAGAAACATGTACAACGAAAAGCTAGGTCAGCCATGACCTTTGGCCGTTCTTTTAAAAAAATTAAAAAAAAACTAAACAAAAACAATACCCAAAAAAAAATTAAAAAAAATATATGCGCCTCTGTTTTGAACAGTGCACATAAGTAGTAATAAATAGTGACTCCCATTGTAAAAGATACGTTCAAGTTCAGTTTACAACAAACAGCTTCCAGAACAGGAATAGAAAAGGCAGATAACAAAATATTCCACATTGCCATTTACAAAAAGTATCAACTCAAGTGGGCATCCCCATTGTTTCCGTTACATTGTTTTTAAATATGCTTTGCATATGAAATTCTTCCCAATCTAAATATAAAGCACCATTTAGTATTTGGCAATGAAAAGAAAAAAAAACCTGCAAAAACATTGATTATTTTTTTTTCTAAATTCATTTATTTTTTTAATTTTTTTTTTTTCCCGTAATCATTTACTGCATATGACGTTTCTGTTTCTGATGCTGGAATGTAGTCACGTGGGTGGCGGAGGAACACACTACGGGACGACCCGACATCGGCTTGCGTTACTGCGTACTGACTGGCGGCAGCGGACGAATTTAATAAAATAAAATTAAAAAAAGAGATATGTACAGCCACCTGTTAGCGCTACTGTGGACATTCAGAAAGGACTTCTGGGGGCGGGGGTCCATCTCATGGCCCCTAATCTGTACAATACCACAGCTTAATTTTTTTTTTTATTTCTGTTTGTTTTTTTTAACATACAAATAATTTGCACTATATTATCCTGCCAAATTAAAAAAATATACCGTGGCAGCTTGTTTTTTTCCACTACCAAAAAAAGGTACGTCGATACCTTTTTAAGAGAACAAGCAACAGTTAAAAATACGAGCCTCAATATAAATACTATAGTCCCTACACTAGGTGAACATTTAATTCAAATACCATTCTAGAAATACAGAAAAAGTATACCATAAATGTATTTTAGCATAGGAATCGACATGAGTGTGCATTTTCCTATATTCTCTATTATATATTTATAGATAATCTTAAACCTTTCCCCAATGCAAGTTTTGTCAACCTGAAGAGCTTTGAACAGCCAAAGCAAAAAAAAAAAAAACTCAAATTTTTTTCAATTTTATACATACTGTGATCAAGTCCTGAACAACACTAAGAGAGGAAGAGAACAACGACAAACTTAAAGTACTGTTTCCCCTAAAGATAACGAAGTGTCATTGTTGTTTTAAAAAAAAGTCCATTTTTAATATTTATACTTTAAAAAATGTACAAAAAATTCTTGCAGTTTAAGCAGCAAGTTTTGTTCATTCTTTTTTTTTCCTCAAGCAGGGAAGTCTTTGCCCGATCACAGCCACGATACCAAACCGCTCGGCATTCTGGGAAGTTAGGGCTGGCAAACTGATTTCATCCCCAGTCTACGCTAAACGATGTGTCCATCAGTCAGCTATACGTTTTTAATCTTTCCCCTTAAGCGCACACCTGTAAACTGGGAAAACGGAACAGTGCACTTTTTTGAACAATAATTTTATACTCAACCACCGTAGCACCGATTAGAGAACCAGGTACGGTCTACAGTTGAGTGCCAAGTGCTATGTCAACATTGACTGGGGCGGATGCTGTAGGTGAACCGTGAAAACAGGTCTTGTTTTATTTCGACGAAAAGAACATACACAGTGTATGATTTTTAAAAAATCTTGCACTTTCTTTATTTCATCGGCCTGTTCTTTGAAGAATTCAGATATGGGTGCTTTTTGAATGATGAGCTGAAAGTTTCAATCTTCAGGCAATTCATTGTTAATCATCAGTGGTGGATTCTTTAAAATAAATTATTTGAAAAAAAAAAAACGTCTGAATGATGCCATAGATGGAACAAGGGGATCCCTGCCACCTCTCCCTGATATTTCCATCACTCCAAATCAATTTCAATCGAGCTCGTCAGAACGGAATTGCCCTGAAGGACTTTAGGTGCCCCAGTCATTAACGAAGCTCCTGTCGAACGCGGAGGAGGTCGGGCGTCTTCACGTTTCTGCTGCGAAGCGAGGGACATCTTCACAGCGTCTACGCTTAAAAAAACGACGGGAGGATTATGGATCAGCAATCAGTGCCACCAGACCAAAAAAGAAGAAAAAAAATAAAATAGAGGTCTAACCCCACACAATACATCGTGTACCGTGCAAGTACAACAGTCATTATAGGTACATTATAGGTAGCTAAATGATGATTAACTAGAGATTTTCTTCGCTTCACAATTCTGTTTGTTTTTCTTAAGTCACAGTTGACTCTAGCAGTAAGGTACTTGATGCAAGGACCATAGAATTTCTTCTAAGAAATGGAATTAAATCAATGCAGTTGGAAGATCCAAGGCACTACATCTTTCTGTTTTACCAAATGATAACACAAATTTAGATAACTGCTGTTTCACTTTTCTTTTTTTCCTCACGAAATTGCAAAGCCGTCGCTGCTTTAATTTTAACAATCGATACGTTTAAGCCAATTAATATTTTCCAACCCTGTAAGGACACAAAATCTTTTTTAAAGATCGGTTCAACCCAGAGGGTTAGGCAAAAGACTGTTTTTCCTCCGTGTTACAAAACAAAACTGTACATGATATGTATAACAGACTGGATGCAGCATGGTCACCTTGTTTTCAGTATGTTTTTGTTGTTTTTTTCCTTTTTTCTATTTTTTTTTAAATAAAACATAACGAGAAAACAGCGATACATTTACTCAACAACTAACCAACCAGGGACAATTTCTCTTTAAAAATTAGCCAAAAACATACCATGCATGCTGTTTAATTATTTTTTTTTAAAAAAAAAAAGGAGGGGGGAGGAGAAGAAAGGAGAAAAAAAACAGAAGCACGTAAATTATTGCACAAGAGAAAGGCTCCTAGTTTGCGTCAATGCAATAGTATTGCCCGGCTAAAGATCATGCATTCGACGGTGAACAGGCGGGGTGTACCGGCTCCAAGGATGTCTTAGTTCTCCACGGGACAAGTGTGACAGGGGGAAATCTACAGGGGGGGAGCGGTTTTTTTGTGGGCAGATCGCTTCCTCTGCTCTCACCTACTCAGTCTTGATGTCATTACTCAAGGCTCGATCGCTGTGCCATTTTTTCATGTGTTTTTCCAGAGTGCTGTACACGCTAAAAGGCATCTTACAGATTTCACATTTGTACACGTCCTTGCCCACCTGCCCATGTGTCTTCATGTGCCGGGTGAGCTTGCTGCTCTGGGCGCAGGCGTAGTTGCACAGCTCGCATTTGTAGGGCCGCTCGCCCGTGTGGCTGCGCCGGTGCACTGTCAGGTTGCTGCAGTTCTTGAACACCTTGCCGCAGAACTCACAGGTGTCACTGCGCCGACCGTCCTTGGAGCTCGGCCTGCCGGGGCCGCCCAGGTGTGGCGTGCTGCCGCCGCTACCTGTGCCGCTGCGCCCCCCGTCCAGCTCGCCGGGTGGCGTGGAGAAGCGCAGGCTGCCGTTCTCCGAGGAATGCTCCGAGGACGAGGCGAACGGCGATTGTCGGGAATCTCCGAAGTTCAGGAAGGGGTCCTTGAGCTGGCGAGAGGCGGCATAGCCGGCCAGCCACTGCGAGTACACGTTCTCCGTATTGGGGATAGTCGGTGTGGGGATGTCAAAGTCCTTCTCCAGCTTGATGCGCTTGGAGAAGGGGCTCAGCGAGCTGGGGCTGCCCAGAAGCAGCTTCTTGGAGAGGCCGACAGAGGCCGACTCGCTGGGAGAAGAGCCACGTCCATTGACGGCCGCGCCGCAGCCCTCGTCCACACGGTCGGACTCCAGCGCCGAGTCGTCGTCGCACATGTCGCGATGCGCCTCGCCGTCAGAGCCCAGGGCGCCACGCTTGTGCTGCCGGAAGGCCTCACTGTAGTGTTGCATGCTGGCTGCCAGCCCCATGCCCTGCATGACCTCCGGCAGCGAGCGTGGGATGCCATCCTCTGCCACCAGCCGCCCACCGCTGTTCTCGTGATGCCGCGCCGCCTCCAGGTTCAGCCCAAAGTGATAGCTATTCCTACCCCCGTCACTTTCTAGCTCCTCCTCCTCACCCTCTTCCTCCTCCTCCTCTTCCTCTTCCTCCTCCTCCTCCTCTTCCTCGTCGTCCTCCTCGCCGTTCTCGGGCACGAGACCGTCGTTCTCGCTCTTGAACTTGGCCACCACCGACTTGAGGGCGCTGCTGGCACTGCCCACCAGGTCGCTGGTGCCTGGCTCCGGTGAGCTGGTGGAGGAGAGGCCATCATCCGACTTGACGGTGCCAGGCGATGACTTGTGCAAGTGTGTCTTCATGTGGCGTTTCAGCTTGCTGGCCTGCGTGCAGGCGTGGTCGCACAGGTGGCACTTGTAGGGTTTCTCGCCCGTGTGGCTCCGCCGGTGGACAATCAAGTTGCTCTGGAACTTGAAGGCCTTGCCGCAGAACTCGCATGACTTGGTCTTCATGGGTGTGCCCTGTGACTGGGCTGCGGGCTGATTCGGGGTGGACTGCGAGCCAGAAGGGGATTGGCCGGTGGGGAGAGGGGGCATGGCCATAAATGGGGGCTTGGCACCCGGTTGAAAAGGCTGCAGCAGCCGTTGCATGGGACTGGGCCGACCAGGCGACAGGGGCGGCGTGGAAGTGTTGCCAGCTAATTCTCGCAGCCGGCGTGAAAAGTCCATAGCGGGGGGCGGGTCCAGGGGCATAGGGTTGAGGCGCAGCACCCTGTCGAAGGCACTGGGGTGGTGGGCGGCGGCCAGGGCCAAATCCTCGGCGGTCAGGTGCTCCATGCGCTGGGGGTCCAAGTGGTGGCGCGGCGGCGGGCTGAAGAGGGGCGGAGTTGGCGGGAAGCGGCCCTCACGCATGGGCGGGCCTTCGCGCCCCGACACCGAGCCGGGGATGCGCAGCAAGTTGAAGGGGCTGCCTTCGGGCAGGTGCAGGCCGTGCAGCGGCGGCTGCGAGGTGCAGTCGGCACCCATGGCTGGCGGCGCGGCCACACGTGGTGTCAGCGGGCTGCCGTGCTCGCTCTCCAGGTAGATGCGAAAGCCGTGCGTGTTCTGTGCATGCTGCAGCAGGAACCAGGCGCTGCCAAAGGGCTGCTTGCAGGTGGTGCAGGTGTAGGTGCTGGGCTCATCTTTACCTGAGGGCCAGAAGGACAGAGAGAGAGTCAGACCTGAGGTTGCTTTGAATGGGTACACAGTAACATCAGGGGAATCAAGTCAACAAAGATCACTATTGATTAGTTTGATCTGGGGGTGAAATCAAAAGAGGACCCGTGGCAGCCAAAGGGTGCATCAATAACAGAGCAGCAAATGCAGCAGGGGGTACAGGCCCTAGCAGAAATTGAAGGGAACACCCCCTCAATCTCCAGCTTTCTGCTGAGATGCTGGTTTCTATAACAAAGCCTCAGTATCCAAAAAGAAAAAAAAACTTGCTGTAGTCATGTGACCACCAGCAGCCGTCATCTTGCCCAGGGAGGGGTCCACCTAAACACCCCAGAGGTGAAAGACCAGACACCACATCTGGAGGTGCGGGGCACCCATCATGTTGCCCGGCCCGAC
>JAODJW010000099.1:54284-65598 GCA_026777045.1 Hyperopisus bebe
GGATGTTGCTGTCAAGTATAAAACCTGCAAAATCATTCGCTCTTGCTGTAGCGTCATTTACAAATTGTTTGTGTTATTCTACCATTTTATATGTTAAGCATCAATTCTAAAGCAGCTTACATCCCGTAATAAAATGTATCTTTAAATCTGGTCATTTATTTAAGCTCGTCAAAGCAAGTTTAACGCCTTAATGCAATGAGGTATACTGCATACGTTATGCATACATAATGAATAAATGGCGTAAATCTGTACGGGTTGTCGTGGTGCTTGCAGACAGATCCATGTTACAATAAGATCAAGCTGGTCACGAAAACCAGCGGACTCTGTCGCGGAAGTCCAGGGGTTGCACACCTTTAGATAAACGCAGATTTGATATTGGTATGCGAGGCCTTTCTGTGCAGGCGCCGTTAGAGGATGTCTGCATGACTGAAATAACCCGTTGCACTAAACGAATACCTTTGTAGAGCTTCACCACTGTCTTCTTAACCAAGAGGGCTTCATCTGCCAGGGGAAAGGGATTCTGGATGCGTTTAGTAAGTCGACCCTAGGTTTGAGTGATTTCAGCACAGCTAAGTTAACCGAGGACACGGTCTTGGAAATGGACTTTATGATTCGCGCTGCCACGCCGGAGGACTGCAAAGATATATCGCGGATGATCATGGTAACCCAGCAACGCATTGCTTTTACTCCGTATCAGATTTTGTGCAGAAAAGAATTGCAGCAGTTAGCCGCAAAAGAACACTTCTCCTATTGTATATTATGTTCCGAGTTTGCCGGTTACGTGCGTCACGTGCAGCTCCAGTTCTATTTTTGGTACTAGGATCTACAACTACGTCTCTCATTTTCATTCTCATATTATGTATGGCACTATGCAAAATCTAATGTCCTAACAGATGTATCACTGAAATCGAATCAGTTTGGTTTCACTTAAAGTGACTGAGTTCCCCTGTTCTCTGCGCTTCTAGGAATTGGCGGTTTATGAGAATATGCCTGACCAAGTGAAGATTTCACATGAAGGTACAACAGTATTGGAGAACTCCCACGGAAGCACAGCTAGGATCTAATGCATCTAGCGATATTTTTAGTCTTACTGTATAAAGCTCATAATTCACAGTAATAGTCAGGCAGCAGATGCTAACGCTGCTCAGCTGGGTGGGCTAGTTGTTCAGGAAACTCCATGGTTAGAAAGTGGGGATTTTCTTATAATCCACCCCCTTCCCCCAAACGCTGTCTTTTATTTCCCCAGTGCTGGAACAAGATGGGTTTCGCAAAAATCCTTTCTTTCACTGCCTTGTTGCGGAGGTGGCAGAACAGTACAGAACGACAGAGGGTAGGTAAACAGATGAGTGAATCAGTATGGGGCTGCATGTTTGCATGCTTACATCAGGCCTTGGTCAGTACTGGGAGCAGAGACAAATCAGTTAGTCATAACTCCAGCGTAGACTTAAACTGTCCCACATAGTTATCTGTCTAAGCTTTCAATTACTGATTAACTGCTGAATCTGCTGAGGGGAGAAGCCACAGATCAGCCTTTATCTCATTGACTGCAAGACAGCATGTCCCTTTGTCATCACTTGCAATTGGTCCTAACTGCCATCTGACATGCTGGCCCTTTGTGTTGCTAACCAATCAGCTCTCGGCATGAAAGACATTGACCATATTTGCCTTTGCAGGATATACAGTGATTGGCTATGCCCTGTTCTTCTACACATACAGCACATTCAAAGGCCGTTCTGTGTACATGGAGGACCTCTATGTCATGCCGGAGTTCAGAGGTAAGTTTCCAGGTGAGCACTTGTCCATTTATGTTGTGTGGTGAACCACAGCAATACATTTACATGCAGTTTTCTCTGTCTAATAAGGACCAGGTTTTGTTGGAGGGTCCTGACTTTGTTTTTGCTTTGCAGGGAAGGGTGTTGGCACGGCATTAATGAGTAAGGTTGCTCAGGTGAGGTCATTTTTCTTTGCCTATGAGCAGATGCATAAGGATCAGCACTGTCGGATAATGTAATATAAGGAGTAGCGATGCATGATGGGTAATGTAGTGTCTGCCATTGTAGGTGGGGGATGGAAAACAGTGTATGGTGGGTAATGTAGTTTTTTCCTGTGCAGGTGGGTAAGGAGCAGCAGTGTGTGCGTCTGCAGTTTTCCGTGCTTAACTGGAACACCCCATCTCTGGACTTTTACAAAGCCAAGGGTGCCCAGGACCTGACAGACAGCGAGGGCTGGCATGTACTGCGATTCGATGGGGAGGCGCTGGACAAACTAGCGCAAGAGGCACCCAAAAATTAATGTTTGTATCAAACGTAAACAAGTGGGACACCAAAATAAAGGCACAGTGAAATAAATATCGCAGAGTGTATTTTTGGACTTTTTCCCTTTGACTTCTTAACAAGAATGACAGAAGAACATCTGATGGGTGATAAATCTTTCTGCTGCGTTACTGTCTTCAGTGCTGAAGTCAATGCCTCGGTCTGTTGAAAGGGGTAAATGTAGAAGGACAAGTGAAGAAGATTAGAGTTTGGGGGGTGATGGACCTGAAGCATAGCTTCCGCAGCGGATCCATACCTGCCAGACGGCTCAGGGTGATGGAGGGAGCCGCCCATCTTAGAGGATTTGGCTGCCCTGGGATTCTCAGGAAGAAAGACCCAGACTGGCTGTTCCCCAAAGGCCCCTCTCTCCTTTCACAGAGTGCATTCCTGTCCTTCTCCTGTTTGTCGCGTCCACTTTCCCATGACCTCCCTCTAAAGTCCGTCTCACTCCTGTCCCCGTCACACCGGCTTTCAGCCCTGCTGCCACGTGACCCCCACTATTCTCTTCCAAGCCTTTCACTCTTTATTCTGGGGTTGTTTTTGGTTCAGCTGTTGCAGGGAAAGTTTTCCTTGCAAATGGTCCTTTTTCACTCCAGGCTTTTCCCTAATATAGTCATTTTCAAATTCGTCCCAGTTCCTCATTTGGCTGTGGCGCCGTCTGTGCCCCTTTATGATGCCACAGGTCCAGGTTGGGCACACACACACACATGTTTTTTTTGCTGTCTGCCGTAGCTGTGTCTTTGCCAGCTACAGGTCACATGACTTGGGGTAAAACCACATTCTTCAATCACATGACCTATTTAGGTCACCCAGTAATATTATTTCTGGCCTTAGAATAACAAACTGGTGAGTCATGGAGCAAAGTGAACTAAGGGAGCAGGTAACACCCCCCCACAAACACACCACCGTCCTGTAAAATGTCCAGCGTAGTGTACGGAAAGGTGCCAAACCTGAACATTCTCATTGAAACGCCAAACTGTAAATAAACTATAGGTTGCATCGGTTAAAACTGTCAGCTGATCAACGACAGCATTTCATAGTTAACATAATTCTGCTAAATCTGGACCTGGAACAGTATAGCTACTTCAAACACTGTGTCTTGTGTGGGTTTCTGTGTGTTAGAAGTTCAGTGTTTCTACAGTATTCCTGCGGGTGGCTTTTTAATGATCCCGGGCCGCATTCTATGCCTTGTTTTTTTGAGTAATTTGGTGATTTTTTTTTAATGCTGGCATGTGCTTTGTGGCGAACATCCATCTGGAATCCAACTCAGGGCTATTTTTGTAATCTGAAGTACAGTAATTGACAGTAATTGCTTAGGTGCTGGGCTCAATATTACAGCTTTTAAACAAAAACTGTTAAGAAGGGACAAACTATCAACGGTTACAGCACCCTAATGTGGCAATTTTAGGTATTTTCTGTGTTTTCTCTGTCAGTCTGAAGGCCTTTTTCTGCTTTGGATCTCCTTTCTGTCTTCTACATTATTGTTTTCCAACCTGGACCTTGGGGTCCCCTAGACAGTCCACATTTTTGCTCCCACCCAGCTCCTGTAACATGCCTGTACCAGGTATTCGGTGTTCCTGATTGGCTGGACGCTGATAGGGAGCAAAAATGTGGATTGTCTAGGCGTCCCTGAAGCCTGGTTTGGGAAACACTGTTGTACATCATTGTGTCCCTTGATCCTTTCCCTGCTTTATAATGTAGCTATTGACTGTAACAGGCAGCTAAGTAACCTGCCGGGACATATTGACGATTTCATGGTGACGTGCAGGCCTACGAATCCCTGCTTTTATACTCAATACTGTTCATCACAGCTTTCACTAGTGGAGTATAAGCCTACATAAATGGATATTTGCTAAATGAACAATTGACTTCCTTTCAAAAAAGAAACTTGACACAAAAAGATGTAAAACTCTTCCAGTTCATGTTATAGTTTTTTTATTTATGACACATAGTTCGCACTTAAAAAAACATTTAAACGTTACAAAGAATACATGCATTATTTCTGCCTTAATCTACTCAATGAAAAATATACATTCGCAGCTATCCTTCGATTTGCGGTAATTCACTTTACGCCGCTTTCGGTCAGACGCGTCTTGAGTTCCGATTTACAGATCGCTTTCCTCGACATAACGTTTTTTCAGTTAAACGGCATTAAAACATTAAAAGCAGTAGGTTTCAACATTAAAGTCGGAGGCAAACATTATTTCTTCGGCACAACAGGTGAGTGCAATAAAGTTTGATCAGATTAAATTGCATTGATTGTTTCAAATAGTTTTGTTAATTATAAGCTTTTTCTTTGTTATATGTAATAGCTTCGGCAGAGCAATGTAATTCTTAACACAAGCGTTCACAGCATCACCCATTAAAAAGATAGCATAGAGACAAATTATTGAATAAAAATTTCCATCATGATGCAGCAGAACAGGAGAATAACAGTCTCAATGTCCCCGATGCCAAATTTAACTCCTTCAGTTAAGGATGAACTTCCATTCTAATATATGGTTACATGCGCAGGACTTGACTGCTGTTCCAATGACACTTGCAGGCTATACAATAGCACCAATTTAAACAATTCAATATGATTATTTCACAGTTACCCCCACTGCATCAGCTTACACTGCTGGTACATTTTTACAGCAATGTGAGAATATGCTCAGTGGTATATTCTCCATCTTGAAAGTTACCATTAAAAGTGGCTAATATTCAGAGATGCAGGATAGTTTATAGTAGACTCTCCAGACCAAGGGGAGAGAAGGTTTGAAACGCACAGTCCTGGGGAGTTAAAACGGAAGTAGACTGGCTCAGACGTAGGCGTTCCTGCCGTAGTGACTGGGCGTATTCGGTAGCCCAGTGTCCTCGACTCCTTGCCTCGCTGAGTATACTGTACCTCTTGCAGACTCGTAGTGATAAGGCCTAGGTAGAGAGCGATGGAAACACAAGTTTATTGTTGTAAACGTTTGACTTGGCGCGCAGATACAGCCAGAGAAGTTTCTAGAGATTTGAGGCCCCATACAGGAATATCATATTGGGCACCCCAGTCCAGAGCAAACCAGTTATTTTCCAAATTTTTAGGCCCCTCAGGGTCTCTTGGAATCCTCCTAACTCCACCCCGCCCCCTTACGGCGCCCCTGGGTACAGCGCTCAGAGGGGCACCGGTGTTCCGGGCAATTCGGTTTCCCTATGTTTCCCCTGTCTATCAGGAAATAATGTTTCCCCCTAATATTAAAGCAAAGAGGTATGTGAAATGTCTGAAAATCACTCAGGTACATTATTACATGCGAATACTGTATTGTTATTAGTACCGAGGCCCAGAGTTGCTGTATACCTGTTTTAATAGGGGGGAACCAAATATCCTGGATGTCAGGAAATAATGTTTCTCCTAATATTTAGGCAAATATGTAAAAATCACTCATTATTACATGTGAATACAGTAGATCGTCATGCATAATATAGTCTTATAAGCAATACTATACAGTTTTCATCAAGAAATATCTTTATCCAGCGATTTAAATACTTTCATTTATTATCTGTAAAAACTAAAAAACATCGAAAAGGCATGTGATTTTTTTTTTAAATATATGGCTTGTTTACCTCAGGAGCTTCCGTGTACAAATCAGCGCGCGACAGGGGAAACATAGGGAAACTGAATTGCCCGGAACACCGGCACGGGGAATGTGGAACCTGTTATAGCGGAACTCTGCCGGACTCACAGTTTCTCTGAATTCGCTGACTTGCAGGAGCACAGCAGACATATCCCCCCGCAGATGGCGATCGTAGCCGAAACCCAACCGATATACAGCGCCTCTCCGAGCTCGTACCTGCGAAGCAGCACATTTCCATTTCGTTCATTTCCGTGTGCCGACGACACAAATAACACAGAATGGGAGCGGCTTTCGTGCCCTGAGAACCCGCGTTATTGAATAGCAGAAAGCGGCTTTGGATGAAAGTATTTAGTGCAACCCGTATAAGGGAGGGTTCCAGGAGCGAGGTGGACGCTGGTAAATTACAGTGCAATAACAGTAGATGGCAATAACGTAACATTAAAACGGGACTGAGCCCTAACGAACGCCTACTTACTTTATCCCTGGATAGAGTGGATCAAAAAACTCTTGGGTGATATTAAACGCGTACCAAGATACAGATATCATAGTGCAGAGACCTAGAAGGGAAGCAACAAGAACAAAAACGAAATGAGTAAATTCCTGAATTACTGCGTCGCTATAATTTAACGTAAGTGTCCCTTCTCACCTTGGAGCAGGAAAAATGCGCCCCCAGTTCCAGCGATCCTCCCCTTCAGCACATAGTTTTCTCCCATGACTTTGGAGCACTTCATTCCGACCAGGGTGGCAAAGACACCGGCTGTGCCCATCGCTATGGCTGCAATCATAAGCGCTCGGGACGCTTGAACGGGCCCTGTCAAAAACGGCAAAGCAAGTATAAGTAACGTGAACGGTGGTGGGCGCTATTTTAAAGGATTTCAACTTGGTTAGCTTTTTTTCTTTGAATTTTCATAAAGCACACAAGCTAGAAAAGGCAAAGTCTACATTTTTAATTCAGGTTCATTCCATCCTCCTGAAAGGTCAAACGTGCATATTGAAGACGGACTAAGTGTCTCTTTAGCACAACGTACAGATAAGGCAAGAAGCGACTTTAAGTCTCAGCATTTGTTGATTTTCATGGAATCGGTCGCACAGGATATCCACAAATTCTCATAAATGATTGCGATAGTAATAACGTTTCCATCCACGGTGGATACTGGAGTAACGGTTCGGTAAGGCAACCCCAGCAAAACCCACCCCAGAAGCCCAAGGAGAAAAGATACTGCTTCAACAATGACATTAATTCTACTTATGTTTTGCGAAAACTCAAGCTCAATTTTAAACTGTCCGTAGGCCTAATTATATTTGACGTCAATATGTGGGCAAACGTTCCGCTTGTCTTCGGGTCATCCCTCAGCTGCAGGCTGTATTTATAATTACTATTTTGCGCCAAGACTTGGTCGTAGTTGAAACCTTACACACATCAGCCTCGCGCACTTTTCTGTGAGATGACGATTGTTAAGGGATTAGTTTATTCATGTAAAAATTCCGATAACGTTCAATGTTCAAACGGGACATGGTTTCACCACGGCCTTCATTGTTTTATGCCTGCAGAAATAGCCCAGGTTGCATAACTTTGTTTTACTATAACGTTCGCCGGTGTTCTGACGAGTTGAGCTACCCATCAAGACGTACTATCCAGCCTTTTTGCGCATGTGCAGTTCCACCGTTTGGGAGTTAGCGTTAGGTTTTAGGGGTTTGGATTAGGATAAGGGTTTTAGGGGTTTTTGGGGGGTTAGGGTGAGAGTTATGGTTAGGGCTATCGATTAGCACTACAGTAGCCTAACTCGACAAAGTAGCTCAACTCGACAGAACACCGGCCGTAAACTTAAGTCCTTATAAGTTTTTTCTTTCCATTAAGCATTTTGATGGGGGAATGCCAAAGCACTAATTAGTTGTTCTAAGTTGCCAAGACTATCACAAGAATTCTCAATTGCCTGAAAACATTATTTATATTATAAACTGCAGTCTATTTGACTACTTCATTGCGTGCATCATTAGTAACCTGGATCAACTTATAAGCCTGTATGGCGGGGAAGAACAATTTCAGAGTGTAATGTAATTAAGAATTTGTTTATGCTACAAATTGTTGTTGTTGTTACGGTTCATAATAATAATAACACTACTAGTAGCAGAGCCAAATAGTACGTTTTCAGTCTGTTTTCCTTCTCATTTTATAAATACAAACAAAATCAGAGACTAGTTTCTATGCAAGTCAAAGACATATAGTCCATGTCTATGTCTATAGTAGGTTGAATTGTTGTAATCGTCTCCTGACTGTCCCCCCCCCCCCCAAAAAAACTCCACAAATCAGCTTCAGCTTATTTAAATTGCTGCTGCTAGAATTTTAACAAAGCCCAAAGAATACAGAGCACATCATTCCAGTTCCTAGATCCTTGACTGCATTTTGGTTAATCGGAGAACCTGAGATCTAGACTCATCACCCAATCGTGCCCAGAGCCGGAACTAAATATGGTGAAATGGCATTTAGTTATTATGCGACTCACTGCTGGTTCTGGTCACATTGAACATCACTTGCCTCCCAACAATAACGAGCTTTAAGACTAAATTGAAAACTATTTTATTTTCTATAACGTTTAATTCATTTTAATGAAAATACGCATTTTATCATCTTGGACGCTTTATGTTTATTATTTCATATGTGCATACTCGAATGTTATATTTTTTACGTTTAATTTAGGTCTATGCTTTTAATTTCTGTAAAGCACGTTGAGTGCCCTCTGTTGGTTGAAACAAAATCTTGGTCTGGTTTTGTATTCCACGGACCTGAAATCTCCACCTCTGTAAAATAATATAAAAGTAAACTTGCCTGCGTAATTATTCATTTGGTTAAGCATACATGATTATTATTATTAGACCGCGCAGTGTAATATACTGGCATCCCGTCCTGAGTGAACCATTGTGTCCTATGCTGCCTGACCCTGGTTAGGATAAACGTTTAGAAGATGGATGGATGGATGGATGGATGGATGGATGGAAGTGTGTTTTGCTGAATTATGTTATCCAGCCCTGCGAGTGACTGATATCCCGTCCGGCGTGCACCTCTGCCTTGTATCCTACACTGCTTGGGAAACCGTCCACATTCCCAAGCGACCGTGACCAGAGTAAGAGTTTGGAAGATGGATATTCCACTTGTGTGACGCTGGCATTCAGTACCTTACCGGACAGCGCGAAGAGAGAGGGGAAGTCGCGGCAGTTGAAGGAGCCGCTGGAGTCGCTTGCGCAGGACATCCAGAGGTTCTCGTAGATGGTGGAGGTTCGGATCACGTTTCCGTCATCGCTCGATACTCTCCAGTACGGATTTTGCAAAGAAACTCCGACCATGATTACACTCAGGAAACCAAGAAAAAAGGCTAATACTTCAGCGATAGCACGCATGATCCGAATGCTTGAATGAATCGCTCGAAGTGTTCAGGTGACGCGATGTAAAATATACGGACACGATTGCAAAATCCAGAATGGAACGGACCATCAATAATATAAAATTACTGCACTTTTGTCCCAACTCTGAATTACCTGTAAACAGTCGATGATATGATGTATTGTTTTAATGTATGTGATTCATAAGGACGAATGTAAACCTTCACGTCTGATTAGCTTCTTCCGCCTTCTGCGATAGTCCTCATCCGAATGTAATTACTTCAGTCCATATAGAAATGACATATTTATATGTGAAAGGACACGAGTCGTGGGTTGGATTTCGTCGTGACATTTGCTAGGCGGATATGGCTCCTCTAGTGGCCGGACCTTGTGGTTGTCGTCCCGCGAGGTCGGGTGCGAGTCCGGGTGTTTCCAGGGGATTCCCTCCAGTCTCCGACGGGCGTCCAAATAATGCGGGATCGCGCTCCAGTCACTCGCACTTGGCTCTGAACGCCTCCCAGGCTTTAAGATTGGACCCTGACCGCCGTGAGCGCACCTGTGCAGTAACGATAAACCATAGCCGGCTAGCAAACGTTCTACCGTTCCAAACGCATACGATAAACCATGTAATGCTAAATGTGCAATATAAAATTGTATCATCTGTTGCAACAACTTAAACAAGGCGATTTAACCTGCCCACCATTAACAGATTTTTCTCTTTGCCTAAACAGAAACACTTTTAATATTTATTTTTCCAACAAAGACGATTTACTTTTAAGTGTCATCGCCGGAAAAGCTTAATTTAGTAAAAGAACGACATACCTATGAATCTATTCATTTGCACAGTCATTTCACTGCCGATCCCTTCTGCCTGCAGATGCATATCCTGGATAGGGTCGCCGAAGCCTGTTCGTGTTTTTATTAATTTAGTGTGGGCGTTTCAACCTTTCTCCTCCATAACATATATTTTTCGCCCCGAACAGTGGTGAGTAAACAAACTGTAAATACCCATAATCCTCTAACTGAAATATCTCTACAGACCCCCTACCACAGAAAGCCCCAGATTTCGACCAAAAATGACCATAAATAAATTAAGTTTTCAGTTTCTGGGACGGCGTGAATATTCTTTACAAAATCTAATTAAATTACTTACTTTGTTTTTTAAACATGAAAACGTTGAGCCTTTCCCAGTCTAGCCAATCCAGACACACTCTGGTAGTGCTGTTAATGCAGAACCCACAATAACACCGACGTACACAACTCTGGGAGAACTTTCTACAGGAATCTGTCTTGGATGATCGGGGAAAACGGTCCCCCGTTTTAATCACTATTGCGGGGATATTTCACATTGAAGATCCGTTTGACGATGTCTTGAGCGCGTAGTAACACAGTGTCCCTAAACGATGTCTAAGCTTTATTAAATTGAAGGTGCTTTTTAGCAATTTTTCTAATGGATTTTTAAAAACCAATGCATTTAAGTGACAACACTTGCAAACGTACACAGCAGAACATATTTAACCTGAAGCATTTCGGTGTAACCGCAGTGTTCAATAGCTGTAGCTCCCTTCCAGGGTAGTAGACGACAATAAGCTTTCAGACCCTTGGAGTGCATGGGTTAATGTTTTAGAGACTCGCAGCTTCGAAACCATTTCCTTATCGTTCTCTAAGCGGATTAAAACCCGCCAATGTAGCCTAATCTCAGCAATGCTGTTATATTGCTGGTTTTAAAGGAACAGTGTATACACACAATCACAGTCAATAGTACGACCAGACAGCTCTCCTTATGACTGCGAGGCTTTCCGTGTATGGCTATGCGTAGCAGCATCGCATAGAAAGTAAGATGCGTTAAACAATTCGTTACATGCTCCCGCTAAGTTAAGACCTTTAATACATTCTACAGCAATCATATTCTCAGTGACTCATTCACTCATTATATTAATCCATCTTCGATAACTGTGTATCCCTTTCGAAGTACAATACGTATTAGAGAGTCAATGCTGGGAAGAACTAAGCCTACCATAG
>JAODJW010000099.1:70803-99113 GCA_026777045.1 Hyperopisus bebe
ACCAACCTGTTGAGCATAAAGAGTCACAAACACACAGTCTCACCTGGTCGGTTGAAACAAAATTTTGGTCTGGATTTGTACTTTCTGGACCTGAACTTTACACCTCTGCTTATGGCTTTGCTTACAGCATACATTGCAAATACAGATTGTACAACAAAATTTGCAAAAAGCAAATGAATTTGCATAAAAACATTTCTTTGAGTTTGGTGTGCACAGAAATGAAAGGCTTTTGAATGTAGCCCCCCCCGTGTGTTTAGAGAGAAGCGTTTGTGACTTTAGCGTGCAACCGGACTGCAAATGCGTCTGGCCCACTGCATTGTGGGGCACTCAGCTGCACACTTGGCAGAACCACCGCGACCCAATCAAAGCCTGTTCTGAGAGGGGGGGTTATTTCTTTATGGAAAGCTTGTTTGTTCAGTGTTTTGTTACCCAGGTGATTCCACTTCAATGTTGCATTTTCTTTGCACCGTCACATCACCGTCCCCCGGCCAAGAGGAGCTTTGTGTAACCTGGGAGAGTCTGGTGACTCAGCGTCCCTCTGCTGGTTAAAGAGATGGATGTGGGTTTGAGTCGGGGGGGCGGTCCTACAGTAGGACCCTTGAAGGCACTAGACAACGGAATGTAAAATTGGGCTGCTCAACGCTGTCGCTGAAAGTCAAGTTAAATGCACGACTCCTGTCTTTTTTACTGTCTAACACTGGATAGTTCAGGTCCAGAAAGTACAAATCCAGACCAAGAATTCGTCTCAACCAACCAGCTCAGCATAAAGAGTCTCAGTCAATTTAGTGACTGAGTTGATTGACTGGTCGGTTGAAACAAAACCTTGGACTGGATTTGTACTTTCTGGACATGAACTATCCACCTCCGCTGTCTAAATGTGTGTTGTGCTACTGTAAACCTGCATTTTCCCCTCAACATTAATACCATCTACATTCTGTACCTATTTAGCAATTGCTTTTATCCGAAGTTTTCCTTGTTTTTCTGAGAAAGTAGGGTCTGCCCATCCGTGGAGCAATTGGGGGTTAAGGGCGCAATGGTAACATCACTCTGACGGCTATGGGATGTGAACCGGCGGCCTTCCGATCACAATCACAGCTTCCCGACCTACTGAGCCGAATCCATCCATCTCTCCATCCGTCCATTGATCTCTCTGTCAGTCTTAGAGCAGTGGAAGAAGGACACAGGCAGAAGCAGCCCATAGAGATGTCCGGGAGCGAAGCGTCCTGGCAACACGGCTTCCCACAAAGCGACTGGCAGACCCCCCTTCTCTGGTAAAGGGGTCATTCACAGCAACTGTTACATCATAGCGGCCTGCCTGCGGAATTAGTATGAGGGCCGCGATAGGACCCTGCAGGCATGACTGGCCTCCTAATATTTGCCAAATACACAAATGGAAAGCAGAACATTATATTAGGAGGTCTTATAAACACTTTCTCAAATAAGCTCAGACTGATTGAATTATTTATACTCAGACCATTTCGATAACCATTTGCTTAAAGGCATAACGCCGGCATTCCTCAAACTCCCTTCACTGTCATATATAGGGAAGAATCCATCCCTTTGTTCTTCCTTTAGTTTATCTCCTGGCTTTCTTTGCCTTTAATGACGTTTCATCTCCTCAGAACCACACAAGCGCCCCATAAAAACAGCTTTGTGTGTTTTCTTGTTCCTTTGAAGCACGTTATGAGTCATGTCTTCCCAGAAATATTCTTAGTTTTCTTCCTTGATCGCTTTTCATGAAATGTATTTACAACAATCTCACGACAATTTGAGCATTTATCAAAATATTTTATGCAAATAGCGAACCATTCCGATTAAGCTGCAAAAGGAAATAACGCTTCTCTCTAAAGCAAATAATTAAAATATCTCAAAAGCATAACTGATAAATGTCTTTCAGAACTGTGGAGCTGAGGTACAGACTTACACTGACATTTTAGCAATATTTCTAAGCATTTTGACTCGTGATTAAAAATGCTGGAGGTACTTTTCATTTTAGTGGCACCGACTAAGTCATTAATAGAATTATTTGCTTTAGAGACATGAGTTAATTGTTTTGGGTGAGTTATGATCTTTTGCAGCTCAGCCGTAGTGTGATTTGAGAAATGTGCCAAGGCAATCAAGTAAAACTGTAAAACTGCAGGAATGACCTCTGTCCTTCACGGAAGTAGGGTTTAAGTTTAATAGATTTTCCTGGGATAGGTAAAAAAAACAAGCTGTTGATGATCCATCCACCTTCCTGCAGGTTATCCTGGGCAGGGTCACCTGGAACTCATCACCAGGCTGGGATGCTGGTCTATTGCAGGACATACTCTGAGGCAGGAGTCGCGCCTAAAAGCGTGTCTTTGGCCTGTAGACAGAACCCACACAACAATCGGAAATCACGCAAAGTCCGCATGCAGAGCAGAAGCAGAACTCCGACCCCCAACCCAGGAGGTGTGCCAACAGGACCACCCACTGAATCACAGCGCTGTCACTATACTACTGATAGTAATGTTGTTTAAATAGCATGATGCATCAGCGAATGCTGCAGCCAGAACTGAGCTGGGTAAGATGTGAGATACAGTGGGTGGGTTTTTGAACTTCATCAGGCTTCCCCAATTCTGGTCTTGGGGAGTCAGAACCTGATATTTACACAGTTTACATATTTCCCTGCTCAGACATCTTAACCAGCTACTTACCACAACTAAACCTGGTAATTAGCCCATTAAGGCATGTCTGAGCAGGGAAATCTGCAGACAGTGTTGGATTCTGGCCTTCCAGGACTTGAATTGGGGAATCCTGCTCTGTATTGTATCATGGCGACCACAAAAGTTATGGCTACATCATTCAGAAACAAGGATAAGGACCAAACTGAAGGCTCCTTACATAATTATAAGAATTTCTGCCTCAAAGGTGCGCAAAGCAATAACCCAATTTTGTACAAAGCTGGAATTACTGTTCAGCAGCTGTACCGGTGTTGTGATCTGATCCACAACCAGTAAACAGGCACTGTTCAGCAGCTGTACCGGTTTTGTGATCTGATCCACAACCAGTAAACAGGCACTGGCTTTACTGCAGAGACCCAGCGAGTACAGACTTTGAACCTCATTTAGCGAGCAACAATATAGTTTGCGCAATGAAAACATTTCGGTGAAATAAATCGGTTCCGGTGAAATATTGTGGCAGTCACACAGTGTTTGTTTTCTGCCTTTGAAGAAAGTCACGGCAGCTGCGATACGGAGCTGAAAGTGAAGATGATAATCAGTAAAACACACCTGTAATTAGGTCCTTTTATGGTTGATATCAGTTTATAGTGTAGTCTCTCAGCAATAGTAGCCTAACAGCAGAATGGAGTAGTAGTTTTGTATTTCCTTAGATGTAGTCGGATGTCCCAGATATAGAGATTATTGTGCCTACTTGTTATATGAAGCATTTTTATGGTTTAAAATCTCGTATACGCTGGGAGTGTGGACACGACATCGTTTTAATTACATCTTGTGCATCAGCCAAGGTCAATGGATTCTCCTGTTAAAGTTACCACCTATGACACAATTTTTATATATATATATAAAACTGTCCATTTAAAAAGAGCCTTTTAATTTTTTTGCCAATACGATGCAATAGAATGAAGCGTATTAAATCAACGTCAATACCCCGCTGTTGTTTAAAGAAAGTTTAGAGTTTGACATGAACCGACGGCCCCCAGCAGTTAATTCGTTAACGGTAAATATTCAGTGGGGGGGCACAGAACCTAAAATAGGGGTTAAAATCATTAGGATATCTTGACCTGTCGGCGACGCCAAATACTGTAATGAAGGGGTATCAAATTACCGGTGTCACATGACCCGTGACATATTTTTATTTCACTATTTAATCAGGCCCACAAATCAATCTTTACATTGTACTAGGTAAAATTGTACCGGTTTCACGGTAAAATTCCTGAAACTTAGTATTAGCATTTCAGATTTTAATTATAGGATGAGCGGGTTGGAAAATGGATGGATGGATGGATGGATTTTAATTATCAGTAAAACCGTGGTTCTTTACCACGCTTTGAAAAAGTTCCCCACCATCTACCAAAGGTAGCAACAGTCTCCCCGACGCAAGCGTGCGCGCTACCCGCTACTTTATGGCGAATGCTAACTTGTTAATAGTTTGTAAGGTAAACTGAAGCTTTCAGTGTTACCTCCTCTTGTAGGAACGTTACACATTGTCAGTGGTGTAGTGCAGATGGCGCTTTTAGCCGTAGCCACAGAGCTAGTTGAATCTCCATTTGTTAAGAATGAATTCCGGGTACGTTTGTATTTACATATTTATATATTCTTGAAACAGAACAGTTTAGACCAGCTTCCTTCTTTATGGATTTTCCAGTGTAACTATGATGTGACAGCATTATTCGTATTTGTCGGAAGTTCATGAATAATCAGTTGAACTCTTATGAGATGATAATGTTTTCATATGTTTACATAGGTAGGTCTATTGGCTATATATTATATTAATATGTTTATGCACAAAAAGTGAGTAATGCTGCTAATTATATTTGTGTTTTTCACTATAGAACTTGAAATCACTGCAGTTTGTGTATCAGTACTTTTTGAACATTTTCAGAACATTTTCAGAACATTTTAATCATACCGCGATCATACCGATAAACACACTTAAGATGGACTTACAGTGCAGTACTGACCTCAAGGCGAAGTTCAGAGATGCAAACGGAAACCCAGACATGACTGCACAATTTCTGAGAGAGCCTTGTAAATGTCCAGCAAATGTGTTGTCATTTGATTAAAGTGTTTTAACAATTTGCGGCACGTTGACACTAGAATTGTCATTTCCCTGTGTCATTCTCACGTGTGATTTCATGACAAAATGACAGACTTATCCGCGATTCCTCCTGGTGAAAGACCTTGCAGCTTGTGACCTTCCGCAGAGACATGGGTTAATTAGAGCGACCACTTACCCTGAACCGCTTGTTATGTGGACCGCTGCACAGTTCCAGGGTTGCCAGTCCTCTCCCACCTGACGTGACGATAATGCTTTCAGACTCTCACTATCAAAGCCTGATCCAGACCAAATGAGCTCAGGCTGTCCCAGGCATGAGTCGGTGTGATAAGTATGATGGAGGAGGTTTTGATGAAGGGGGAAGAGGGCACTACAGGTTACAGAGTTCGGGAGATGGAGGATGGTTGGTGGCAGGGGCGGAGAGGAGAGGAGCGAGGGAGGGAGTGATGCTTATCGGGTGTTATGGAGCAGCGGAGGGAACCGTGGGAATTCCATGGTAGGGAAACCGGCGAAAAAGTACAAAGCACATGTGACCTCCCATCTTTAATTAATAGCGTTTGTTTGTCTGGATTAAAGCACCAGATGGTCCATCATATTAAAACAAAACCAAAACAAGGTATTACGTTCATTTATGATATTTCTCCAGTAGCTTGTTCCAAGCACTAATCATGACTAATCATGAGTGATTAATGTAAATTGACCTTGAACACTTATCTCCAGTGCAGGTAGGCTTTATATAACACTGCACTGTGTACTGGAAACAAACCTACAAACACAGGACCAGCAGCAATACTGCCTGCAGTTCAGCCTAGGTAAGCCACCTGAAGCCAAGCCGATTTGGGCTTGGCCAGTGCGGGGATGGGAGACCCACGAGGAAAGCTGGGTTGCTGCAGGGACGGGAATTGGTATGCCCAACAGGTTCTGGTCTTCTGGTTCATCTTCTGGTCTGTGTGGACACAGTGTTGGGGACACCTTGCTGTCCAACGGATGAGATGTAAAATGAAAGTCCAAACTTTGAGGTAATAAAATATTCCTCTGATGCCCTGGCTAAATTGCCCACTGTGGCCCTTTCATATCTGGCCTCCAATCATCCCCTATATCTAACTGGTGAATTCTCTCCTGTCCCATCACCACCTTAGCTACAGTGTGGTGAGCGTACTGGTGTGGATTGGCTGCCGTCATCATCCAGGTGGGGGCTACACAGTGGGGGTGGTTGAAGTGGCTCCCCATTGGTCTTGTAATAATGCTGGGGGAGTCTTGAAAAGTGCTGAATTAATGCAACCTTCAGTCAACATTAAGACAGTGGAAACATGCAATACCCATACAGCCACGAGGGGCACTGGTGTGCAAGCCTTAGAAAACATTGCTGGGGGTCAGAGCGTACCTGTAGCATGAGATGCCTAAAATAAAAAGGGATTATAAACAGCTTTTTCATTGTACCTCTGTGAAACTCACGAGCCTGTTACGCATAAGCAACTGTAGGCTTTTCTGCCAAAGAGTGGATAGTGAGAGAGCCCAGTCATTCATTGCAGGCTATGTCAAACTCAGCTACATATAAAAATAGTAAATACATTCACATTTACAATAAATTATTATTACACACTGAATTTTATCGAACTTAATGTTCAAATAGCATTTTCATCTGACCAGCAGAGGGCGCAACGGCACACCCGATAAAATCGCCTAAGCCGTACAGCCAGCAGCAGTTACGCAGTCACTTAAAGGATTTACACACGAGTATCTGTTTCATTAGAACTGTTTTTAATTCCACAGTCGGCAAGCGGCAATGTATTTAGCACATATTTAAGTGTATTCCTTAACAACGCAGATAACAAAATACGGTTTATAACAAAGAGCCTCAGTGCTAACATGGGACCAGTGCGCAGTGGTCAAGCTGCCGTCGTTTAACCTAAAACAGTCTCTTTAAAACAATAAAATGGACAGGAAGCACTTTAACACAGCCCCTCCCTTTAACAAAATGTTTCTTTGGAATAGCTTTTAGGGAAAAGAATAGGCTACTGAATTTTCCCCTTAGTTTGGTTAACCGGCGTATTAAATGGTTGTGTTAAACATATGGGTAGAAGTTTCATAATACTGCTATTCGGAGTAAACAGTCAATTTACCCCAGAGCCATACTCCTGCAGGTTTTCTTGAATATTGTAATCTTTACAGGTTTTTTTGTATTTGGAGCATAATGAAGACCGCAACCGGCAGTCAGGAATCAGGCACAGGGATAAGTGCAGACCATAACCCAGCAGCAACCGTTCAATTACAAGGGAGTTAAACTAATCAGTGATGCACCATAATCTCAACCACCGCAGGTTATGATGCCAAAGTTCACGTCACTAATCACTAACAAATGAAATCTCTCAATAAAACTGTCAAGTGTTACATATCATACACTTGCTATCTGTTAGAGAATCGAACAATGTATTTTTACAGGGGATGCCAACACTGCCCTCTATGGGCAACGGGCAGGAACACTTTATTTTACCTGTACAAAACTTACCAAACTTACAGAACACTTTAGCCTTGAGGAAAACCTTATTCCCAGTGACAGTATGAAACAGTCCTCACAGCATTAAAAAAAAATATACAGTCTTTACACACAAGGAATCTTATGCAATATAACAATTAGATTCTCACTTTAAACTCCAGAGGTTAAGTAAGCCTTGATCTGAATTCGTAACATTTAATCCAGGAAAACGCAAACTTACCAAATCCACCATCTATGTGCACAGTCATGGCTGCCAGCGATCTCTAACCTTCTAACAAATACTCTGCTAGCCACAAATCACGGGTCCATGCCCACGAGCCAATCGACTAGCAAATAATTAAAAACAAATAGAAAAAGAGCTCCAGGCAGCGTGTTATTCTACCAGCCATCCCCCAGAAAATGCTGGAAGGTTGTGTGCAGCTGAGAACTGTTAGTTTGGGCAAAAAAACACAATAAACATGGCGGTTCTTTAACAGAAACTTACCTTCCTCTCACAACACATCTAAATAAATAAATGACACCATTTTCACTCTTTTTAAAGAGGCAGCATAGCATTGATAGAGTCAAGCTCCTGGTTAGGCCTCATGCCACTGTCTGGGCATCTAGGTTGTTCGGGGGGTGGGGGTGCTAATTAGACCTTCTTTGCCACGGCCAGACCGATGAGTCCCGCCGCCAAGCCGGCGAGGCCGAGGCCAAGGCCCCCAACGATGGCCATGCCGATCAGCCCATCTGCCGGGGGGAGAATGTGCACAAGCTCAGCCGCCATGTCCTCTATCCAGACATCACACTGTGATCTATACGCCGCATTAACATAACCGCCGCGTGGGTTTCGCCAGCTCACTGTCCGTTTCACGTTAACATCCTCTTACGTACATCTGTTAGTGCCCATCAGGGGCTTACACAGAGGCGGAGCCACAGGCCCACACTGAAAGCTGATTGGTCCCTGGAGTGCCCGTCCCCTGTCACTCACCAATTCAAAGCATATCATTGGCTAATGATAAGGCTGGGCCCTCTATATAAATTATGGCCCCTCTTATGCCCTCCACCCCTGTTGGCCACTTTGCCCGCAATATTGAAAAGAGATTCCCAGGCCTACTCATCCTCACCCTTCTTCATCGCCCTTTCGATCACCTTCTCCAGCTCCAGGGCCTGGGTGTTCCCAGGTTCGCTTTTTAACAGGGTTCGGATGTACTTTAGGCCTTTCTGGTATTCCTAACAGGAAGAAGGGGACAGAGAGAGATCATGAAGAAAGAAAACACACTAAAAAAAACACACCAGTATATGTAAAGTTAACATTTAAAAGTCAAAAAGTGCCTTTATAAAGAGCCCAGGTCTAAAGCTGGGTTTTATATAAAACAAAAAAAGGGAAAATCCAAGATACTGGTGCTGGGCAAAACCGCAGCGCATCTTTCGCAGTTAATCAGAGCCCGATGCCATGTATAGGCGTTTGAGCAACAGCACCACCTACGGCTGTGGCGGGGCACTGCGGGGTCAGTGAAAAGGACACACCTTAAGCTTGTAGCACCCGACGGCCAAGTAGAACAGGTAGTCCCTCTGCTCGTCTCTCGTCCCGGTGTGGACCAGCTCTGTTGAAAGGATAGAATCACACGCACGCATGATATTTTGTTCAAGTTGATGTTTTCGGAAAAAACAGGAACATCGGGAATAAATAACGTTGGAAGAGATCTAGTAAAGAATTTTGGAAAAGTATGTACAATGTATACGCATAAAACTGTGATTAAAATATTACCCCTACGGTTTAAAGTAATTACATACAAACTCCTCTCTGGCTTATTCCGGTGCTGCTTTGACTGCCTACCATTCAGCAACACGATTCCCTTCTTGATGTCGTCGGAGTACTTGCTCCGGATCAAACACCAGGCGTACTCAAACTGCGTGACGCTGGAGACGCCACCTTCCACCAGCTCTGCGTTGTACTTCTTTTCGAATTTCTGAAGGAACATCAAATCAGTGGGGAAAGTTATCAAAACAATGCACCGCGTTTCCCTGGCCAGTCGCGATCGCAAGTTTGTGGGCTTCCCATCGCTTTGAATAGCGGATAAACCACTGCGACGACACAACAGTCTGAAAGCCTGTGGGGTAACATGGGCAAAACGGGATCAAAATAAACGCAATTCCACAAAGCCCGGGTCTTAAATTAACGTCGCCCAAAACAACCCTCCGATCTACCGGGGAAGATACGCGACGTGTTTGACAGCCGCCCCACGTCCACAACTTTCCGCTCCATCGTCTCTGATGTTAACAGGAGATTAAAGAAAATAGCAAAAACTCACCACAAGATCCTCAGGGGCAACAACTTCCCCAATAACAGCCTCCATGTTTCCGGAAATACTGTGCTGCTCAGCTGTCCGCCTACTCATTCTTCTTCAGCGGGGTTTTCCGAGATGATTCATGCAAAACAAATATTCACACCGCCGCCCGATGTCCTGGGGTGAGAAGCGGACGGTGACGCTTCCTCGCCGGGTTCAGCATGTTTCCAGGTCCAGAACGGGGATCCTGGACTATAGACAGCACTGGGTCGCTTTTTACATTCGGTGACCGCAGCCGGATTACACTTTGACATCACATTTAGGTAAATTTCTTACTACATGCTGATTTATTGTAATATTTTTTAAAATAAAGCATTTTCAACCAAAACGCGTGAAACGTCTAAGAGACTGACTCCCGAAGTCACGTGACCAGGCAATTAACTAATTAGCTGCCAGCCGTTAATTCTGCGCAGTCAAAATGCCGAGCAGACGAGAGGCCGTCCTAGCATGTGTGCTTGAAGACTGGCAGGAAAGTGGAACATTTTCCAAGCGGTTATTCTCAAAGTACAAAAAAAGTTTAAACATCAGAAAATCATGTTAAAACCAATTGCGCACCCGGTTTCCCAAATAATTCTAAGGTTTGCAATTTTTATTAAAGTTTCTCTAAGGATCCGTAAATTCATCATTATTTATTAAAACCCTTTATTTGTTTTCTAGAGTTTTGTTGCAAAGCTTGCTGTCTTTCGGTGTACCACATCAAGCACCTGTCGGTAAGGTCTGCTTTCATTCCATATCACTCATAAACGATTAATTTCAATTTTATCATGGTCTTTAAATCTTTAAATATTTCTTAGCGCAAAAACAATCGGTCAATGCGCTTGTTCCAAATATAACGCAGAATTAAACCCAAAATGTGGTCGCGTTTTTCTTCTAATTTGTCGGTGCATGGGTGTTTTTATATTTGCATATCCGTGATCTTGTTTTTCCGGTAAGGGATGTTCAGAACAGAGTGTCTGGATCGGCATTTCTGCCTGGTGGTCAAGTCCGGCTTCCTGGGAAGCATGTTCCGATTTGACATCGAAGGTGAGAGTGTTGGCGTTTTCCTCGTCGCTGGATCAACGTATACACCCCGATCCGCTGCTATTTGCTCGTCCCTTCTTTCTGCCACCGCAGGGGCCAGCGGCGTCCATCCCGTATCGGGCCGCAGAGCTGCCCAGTGCGGCTACACCGTGCTGCTGAACCCCGCGGGCGACCTGGTGCTGCGCGCCTCCTATCTGGCCTGCGACGTGGACAGTGAGGTGACGTACTTACGGGTTGTAGCCCCCCCAATAAATCAAACTAGCTAATACAACCTCCCCAATAATCATGTTTCCCCCGTAATGGGTAGAGACCTCAACCCCCCCAAAGCTCCAGCCAAAGTTACGCCCTTGTTTAGGTTAAATGGCCATTTGCTCTTCCAATCATTCATGGAGTTTGCTAGTTATCCCGGTGTCCTCGTGGAGTCTCCTTTAGTCCAAAATCATGCTGAGGTTAACTGAAGTTACTAAATTGCCCATAGGTGTGCATGTGTGAGTGCCCTGCGATGGGATGGCACCCTATCCTGGGTTGTTCCCTGTCTTGGGCCCATAGCCTCTGGGATTGGCCCCGGACCCTGAATAGGATAAGCTGTTTCAGAAGATGGATGAATGGAGTTCTCTTTCATTTTGAGACAGAATTAAAGAAATGATGGAGTCGTTTAGTTATGTGGATTTGGTGGTGTTTTGTTGATACCTTTTTGCCATATGGACTCGCCCACATATTTCCTTGTCCTTGCAGGAGGTCACTGGGCCACAGCTGCTGGTGTGGTTTATGAACACAGAGCCAGACGGCAGTGAGAACGCGTACCCCTTCCTGTTAACCTGCCCCCCACCACACTGGAGTCCCCGTGAGATCGTCTGTGAGGAAAACTACATGGAGGTGTGTGGGTCTGGCATGGGGGTGGGGTGTCCTTTTTATGTCGGACCCCCCCACCCAAAAAAAAAAAAAAAAAAAAACTGTTAAATAGCCCCCCAAAATACTTTGACCACCATGAAGCATTTGAGGGTTGCTGATTCTGCCCACTCCCCTCAGGTGTCTGCCAAGAAGCCCACCCCCCCCCTTGAGCAGAAGGGTCTAGAATGGATGACCCCGCCCCCCTTGGTGCGTCCTTTGGGTGCTGAGTTGTGGGTGGATGACAGTAGTATCCCTGTTGATGGTATGGGTGACCTGCTGTCTCTGCCATCTTGTATGATGATGTATGTAAACATCTTTAATAAAGTGTGGGTGCATATATTCCTGTATTTACGGCACACGCCTCACAGTGTGTTGTCTCATCCTCGCACCAGGGTTTGGAAGAGGGGGGAACGAAGGAGTGGCGGGTTGTGTTCAGTGTCCCCGCCGAGTCTCCATCCTCATTGTCCGCCATGAGGGAGGAGACGCTCTCCCTGAAGGAGGCGCAGCTCATGGGTTACCATGTCAACGCCACCGGCACGCGCATCATCCTGCGCTGCGCCTACTCCGCTCCCCACGCCTACGTCATGCAGGTGGCTCCCGGCACCGGCCTGGTTCTCGAATCCTGTCCTGTATAGTGTTGCTCGGTTCCGATCTCCCGCTGTCCACACTCTTTCAGGAGAAAGGTGTCATTCTGGAGGTGATCAGCGCCACGGTGTTCTACAGGTACCAGTGGACTCTGGTCATGGTGGACACCTCGCTGGCGTGTGGCATGCGTACGTTCACCACCTGGGGGCGCTCTTCTCGATGGGTGTTCTGGGAGAGTGTTTTGTGTAGCACAGTAATGTTTGTTAGTTGCTTGGGTCCTGTTCATTGAGGGGGTACCGATGGCTGCATGAATGATCTGTATTCCTCCTCGCTCCTCCCCTCTCTCCAGACAAAGGTGAGCTTGACGGCTCCTACGTCCTGTGGCGCTTCCCCCAGCTCCTGCCCCCCCTGGTGCAGGTCCCGTTTGAGGACAAGGGGGCGGCAGTGGGTGTGGCCGGGAGTTTCCTGAGCGACTGTGAACTCCAGCACAGGGGTTACCGCCTCAGCGTTGGGGACGGGGTTGTGGTGATTGGGATTCCTTTCGGCGCCGACGGGGGTTTCCTGAAGGTGACTTATCCTGATACCACGTACAGCCTTCTGTGGCTCATTATATGGGGACAGTAGACTGCTGTCCCCATGGTTACTGTCAATTGTTTCCACGACGATGGCCGAGATCATTATGAATCACTGCCCTACACATTACCTGCCCTAAGCACATCATTTTATTTATGTATATTTTTGTTATGCTGGTTTTGTCCTTGTTTGCTGTGCACGACAACCCAAACTAAAATCTTTGTATGTAAAAGTACTTTAATTTTTTTAAATGAATGACTCTGATTAATCATTTAAATTTAAAGCATATTCTCTTATACATTAAGACCTGTCACAGCGATCCTTTGCTTTCTCTAGATACTAACTGGGTCTTGTGTGTCCTGGAATATGTTATGTGATTTGTCACATGACCTTTCCTCCAGAGTCACGTAATACATGGCCAGTACTCCCAGTCATACTCCATAGACCTGTTCTACATGCACCAGTGGCGAGATGTCCAATGGGACCTGACCCAGCACCGCTCCTTCCGGCCCCTCTGGACACCGGCCGTCCCTCGGACCCCCAGCATTATGAACCGTAAGCACCCCCTCCCCAAAAATTAAGAGCGATCATTTACATTTTCATTCTACGATGCAGTGCTTACATTAGCCCTGCAGGGGGCAACAGTCATCTTTTTGACGAAGCTTAACAGTTGCACTTTCAGGCCTATTTTCATTTCCCCAAAAGCAGCCAGTGATTTCTGTTCATTTTAATGCCCCTGCAGTCACTGCCCCTGCAGAGGGGGTGTTCTCAGTCAGCCTGGGGGCATTCCCCCCTGATGTGACCCTCACCCACCTGACTGTTGGGGGCCACGTCGTTCCCATTCCAGATGCGGAGAAGTTCGGTCTTCTCACATCCCACGTCCCTTTGCCCAACGGCAGTCACTCCTACCTGCTGCAGGTGCCATTTTCTCACCACCTTGTCCCGCAGAAGGTGAGCCTCTTCCAAACACTGCTGTAGTGTTTCTTAACCTGGTCCTCAGAGACCTGGAAGGGGGCCCAAATGCGGACGGGCTAGGAGTCCCCGAGGACTGGGTGTAGACACCGCAACGTTCAGCTGCTCTCTTCTATTCTGGGCTCTTGACTACTAGTCCTCCTCCTTCTCCAGTACTTGGGAAACGGGTACCGGAGGTACACACTCCAGGTGAACTTCACCCTACTCCTGATTCCGCACGGGGAGACCTTCTCCCACCCCGCCTCCGTGGTCTGCGAGCTGCAGGACGTTGGTGAGTGCGCTCATACGCTCCTGCCGTCTCTCGAATCCCCACCTCGGTAACGCTGCTGCTTCTCTACCTTTCTTCCCTCCAGTCTTCCCCAAGATTAAAGCCCAGTGCACTGATACCAGCGTAAGGCTGCAGCTGCATTATGGGAACATGGAAGCCCAGTGGTGGTTATACATCGGAAGCCATAGGCTGGTGCCCGAGCTGGTGGATAAGGGGGGGTACTGGCTGGAGAGCGGGCCGGGGTACCTTGGTGTGGAGGTGCCGCTTTTTGGGCCGGGCATGACCTATGAGGTGGGCAGCGTTGAGCTGGATCCTCGCTTGCGCTTCCTGTTTATCACGCTCGCACAGGCATGTGTACGGACGGCCGTGGCTGACTCCTCCCCTCTGACAGGACCTCAGCCTCCAGGGGCTGGCGGCCAGCCTGGTGGTAAGCGTGATGGATGTGGACACCGGCATAGTGGAACATTCCTACATCCAGCGCTGTACCTTCCCCGTCAAGGAGCTCATGGGTAAAATTCTGGTGTGACTCTAATAGCTTGATCTTCAGCCCATTAGGCTCCCTGTGAACTTTTCCGGTGTATCAGAAGGTGGGTCCTGTGCTTCCCCTGAAGGTGACTTCTGTGGCTCCGCCCTCTACAGTGTGCCTCCCAGATGGCCGGATGGTGGTTCTGGTGGATACAGCTGGTGCCTTCCCTCCGGTGGACCCCCAGCACACCAGCCTGCTGGACCCGTCCTGCAAGCCGCAGGACAGCGACCACTCGCGGGTCCTCTTCAGCTTCAGGCTGAACTCCTGTGGCACCGCAGTGAGCGTGAGTGAACTTTCGCCACATAAGATCCCCAAAAGGGGTCAGTCGGGATCTAACCTGACCGTCGTCCAACCTGCTGTTGACAATAAATGATCCTCCGATGGTTTTGTTGGCCATCCACACTGTTGATATGATTGGTATGGTTTCTTGGCTTGTGTTGAGACCCACTTTTATGCTCCAGATTGAGGGAAATAACCTGGTGTTCATGAACGAAGTCCAGTTTTCCCCAAAAGTCCAGCCTGCAAAAAACCAATTCACTCACCCATCGTACCGCTACAGGTGAGGGCTTTGCGCTCCTTTGTACCTGTGTGCGACGACGGTCCTCCATTTCCATTCAACTCTGTACAATTTGGTCCATCTTCTGCTTTTCTAGACAACCAATCGGATGCCACTATCCCATAAATGGTACCCGGGAAATGTTGATCTACAAATCCCGTGCGGGCGCCCAGATCCCGCCCCTGACACGGCCCCGCAGGTCCCCGAAGGGCCAATCCCGGTGGCTGTCTCTTATCCGAGGTGAGACTGGGACGTAGTGGAGCTTGATGCTCGGTAGAAATGCTCCTTAATTGTATTGCAGATTTTAAATACATTTAAAACTGGTGCCTAAATCATGCCTGTATATCAAGCTGTTTTGTTCCGTTGATAAACAGTTGGTTGACTCATTTTATCACACGTGCCGATATTGGCTCTAATATTGGTGCATCTGCTTCTAATGTAGGCAACGTCTCCTGCACCCCTTGGTGTGGGCTTTGGAGGTGACACTGGTGGCCCTGGGGTTTGAGGGGTGGGGGGAATTGGGGGCAGGTCCCCTGCCTGAGGGTGACCTATTGGCTGTGCTCTGCCAGCTTATATGATCATGTATGTAAACATCTTTAATAAAGTGTGGGTGTTTATATTCCTGTATTTACGGCACATGTTCCGTTTTTTGCCTTTTCTTGACCGCTAGGTGCTGATGATCCAGCTGTGATGCTTTTCCTGTTCACCACTTAGTACAGTTATTTTTTTATTTAATATAAAAATAATTACATTTTAATACATAGTCTTGTAATGGGGCACAAGGATGAATTGAATGAAACATGTTGCTTTTAAAATGGAAAGTTTGGCTGATTATCTGGGTGAGCGAGTGCCACCGTTTCATCTCCGCATCTGTGCATGAACAGGTTGCCATTGCTGTTGCCATGGCGCTGGACCTCTAAACCACCTAGACACTCCATGTGGGACGGCATCTGTAGTTAAAATAAAGAACTAAGGTGACAGATTTTAAAGGTGTCTCCAAGCGGTTTTACAGATATTCATACCAGGGGTTTCTGGTTTTATGTCTTAAGTGGGGAAATTAAAGAATTTCTTTAAAAATTGAGAATCAATTCAACATGCTGAATGTTGAGATTTCAGTTTGTAAATGACAATTTTATTATATGGTTTGGGACAAACACATCGGGAAAGGCACTGTATAAAAATATTGTAGTAATTGCCAGCTGTGGAGTGGTATAGTTGGTCTTTACAGCTAGGGGGCGTGCTTCTTCCAAGTGGCCAAACCCACGTTGAGCGGCTCGGCTGCCGCCTGGCCTGTCGGGGTGGCTGGCGCACATCCAGGGTTTGTGGACTGTGAGTGAGAGTGTTGGCCTTCCTGCAGGCTGAGAGGAAATCCAGCCTCGGATACAGGCAGTTTCCTCATTTATACATCACTTTGTGTTGTAATCCAGGACTTCAGTTTCGGTCTGAAGGTTCCGCTGCTCGATCCCAAACTCCAGATGTTTCCTGTGAAACCGGTTAAGACTCCGCGGCTCTCAGGACCGGTACCGGGAGTCCGGCAGGCACTGTGCCTGTGTGAATCCTCTGCTCTGCCCCTCCTTCCTGGTTCCCGCAGTCGAGTCTTTGCAGGGTCGCTCCCTGCACTCTGGCCTGCGCTACCCGGTACTGCTCCCGCAGGTTCCGCCGCCGCACGTGCTCGTTCGTGATCTCCTGCACGTTTGCCGAGGGGAACCAGCCGGACTCGCCGTCGGAGAGGCGGACGCCCTCGTACCATCCTGTCACCGAGACACGGCAGCGGGGAATGAGACTGGGAGGAGTGTAAAGCAACTAGATTTTTAAACAAGGCCCTTGTTTCTTTATGCTGGATGGTTCCGGAACTGGTTGGAGCCATGCTTTTCTTCCCTTTGGCTCTCCGGAGTGGCGTTTACCACTATTCAAGCCATGTGTGGGTAGGGCCCCCTGTTGGCCACAAACGGTCACTACACTAAAGGGGTTCCTTAGATGCTGAAGCAGTGTGTTCTGCTAAGTGGCTGGCTACCTGAGCCCTTGGGCCTGTTTCACAAAGCAGGATTACTTGCTTAGCCAGATATCTGGCAAGTTATCTGGCTAAGCAAGTAATACTGTTTCGCGAAACAGGCCCCTTGTGTCTCCACACATTAGCTGTTTAATTTTTGAAATAAGGGAAGGGGGGCAGGGGGCCCTTGGGCCTGACAAAGCGGCCCCTGCTCCGCTCACCTTCGTTGGTCTTCCGTAGGACATTGATGATGTCAGTGGGTTCGAGGTTCAGCTCGTCGGCCTGCTGGGCCGTGTACTGCTCCACACACTGCACCTGTGGGCAGTCTGGGACACGACACACACACTGTACATATACAGGAATGTATAGGGGAGGGGGTGTGCCCAAATGTAATGCTAACCCTCCCCCCCCCCCCCCCCCCCCCCCCCGGGGAAAAGAAATTGGCTGGACTACTTACCCCAGTCCTCATATATGACCTCCTCTTCCTGTTTTGGGGTGGTGGGGTTTGGAAACACCGCCATCCACCTGTGCATGTCTGACCTGCACAGAGCAGCAGGAAGTGATGTAGAGGAAGCTGCATTGCTGCCTTGAGTAGCAGGTAGCCCACACAGCTGTACTCACTCCGTAGGAGCCTTTATCAAGCGCTTGGTCGTCTGACCCTTGTGGTTCTCCAGCAGTATGAGGAAAAAACTCTTTTTTAGCATCGAGCGATGGTGATCGTTGCTGACGGGTTGGACCTGGACCAGCGAGCGGTGGGCGTGGTCGATCACGCTGTAGCGCTCGGTGCTGTTGCTGTGGGTGAGATGTGAAACTCGACATGGACAATCGACCTCTTTCGCTTCTTAAGACAGAAATACGCCTACAGGAGCAGAGGCGGCTACAACAGAGGCTGACTGACCTCCTCTTGTTGGTGATGATCAGGAGGTCATTGAACAGGAACAGGCATATGGAGACAAACTTGGAGCGGATGCTGAAGATGGTGCTCCCTTTGGCCAGCTCCTGTAGTTCCCCCCGTTTCTCAAGATAGCGGGCCTGAGAGATGACAGGAACAGCCTGTGTGCAGGGGGGGGAGAGAACACATTAAGGATTTCCCTTAAAGATCACCTTATAGGGAATTCGTTCTGAATACCACACAGAACTGCACCTACAGCGTGGTTCTCGTGGGGGACAGCACCCCCACTGGTGGGAATAGGGAATTGCACCTCACCCTGAGCTTGTTGAAATCCAGAGATCTGGCCATATGTATGAGCTCCTCCATCTGCTTCATCTTGCCCACCTGTGTGTTGCACTCCTTCACAATCTGGGGGGGGGCACAGGAAGGGGTGTTGACCGGACAGCCTGATCTTACTGTCTTGAGGTTTCAGTTCTGCACACCAAGTCTGTGCCATTGCATCTTGTGGTTGTTTTTTTTTATGAGAAAAGGACTAAACTTCTGCCCGCGGTACACAGAAAATGAAAGAATTATAACTACCCAGAATACTCTTTGTTTACTTGGATCAGACCATGAGAGCTTTGTGAACCAAACCAAATAAGGTCGGGGAGGCGGGCAGATGACGGGTGGCTGTCAACACACTGATCATGTTCTCTGGTTAATTTCCAGTCTAACTGAGGTTGACGTGGTTGTACTTCTGCCAGCTTATTGATGTGACTGCCTTGGGAAGAGCGAGGCATGGAGCTCCAGGTCACATGACACGCCAAGTCACATGACACACCCCTCACATTCAAAGACGGGGAGAGAAGAGCGTCAGTCTTACTTTAGACACACAGGCAAGTGCTTCAGAAGCCGTCCGCTCCTGCTTCGATCCTTCCTTGGTCCTCTTCAGAATGTTCTGGAAACAGACACAGACATCTGGGCCACTGATTCTTACATCACAAATCCAGGAACATGGAGCTGGGCGGGGTTTGACATAGCTGGGCGGGGTCTGACATAGCTGGGCGGGGCCTAGCATTTCCAGAGTGGTGCAATGGCTATTCAGGGATTGTTATGGGTGAGTTTGGCTTGGTATAGCTGGAAGGAGCTTAGCATGGGTGGGCCACCTACCTCGGTCAGCATCTTGATCCGTGTGATTCGCTGGAAGGGTAACAGCAGGAATGAGACGAAGGGCAGACGCTGGCAGCACGGAGACTCCTGCAGCCGTGACATCACTGCAGCAAACGGTGCATTCCTCTGCCTATGGGGCAGAGGGGTCAGAGGTCAAGGGGGTCAGCTGACCGAGGATGTCAGCAGGACTTGGAAGTGGATCTGATTAGTGGAAGTGTGAGTGCAGTTGCTTCCTCAAAGCAGCAGCTTTGCCTGAAGCCAGGAAAACATCACATACAAGAAAAGCTGAAAAGAACGTGAAAGTGAAAGATAAATGTGCAACCAACATTCTCACACCATCTTAAGTTCCTAATTTAAGCATTTTCTAACATGTTTAGTTAAGAAGATGAAGTGGATGGTATAAATATACAGGCTGTCAGGGATGGAGTGGCGTTAAGCTTCTCTCTCGGAAACACATGAGGAAGCGAAAGCAGACTTTGTGTTGAAAGATGCTGCCTCTCGTCTTTTGGATACGGCTAGTCTTTCCGAACCATGCCATTCATCTTAAGGTACTGAAATTAATTCAAGAGAAACTGCTTACTTGTTAGGAGGACCTAAGGGTGTCACATCCTTATAATAATAATAATAATAATAATTAATAATATAGTTTTGAAAATTGTATGTTTGAAGCCAATTTAAACAAAAAATACATTAACAACATATTTAATGCTCTCAGATTATAGGTGCCAGAGTTAGTGCTGGATATAAAATTACGTGACACTTTTGGATAAATGTATTCTTTAGATAGATGAAATATATAAAAATGTTAAGACAGGTCAAACTACCTAGACAAGTGGCTGATATGCCTCCGACTTCAGAAGGTCAGAGCCAGCAGGGGCAGCTGTGCTGAGGTTTGAGTGCCAGTAAACAACAGTGCTAAATAGCATACGTCCCTGAGCAGCCTATTATATTATTATTATTGGTAAGGGTTCCTCATAAGCAGGTCCCCTGGGGGGGGGTTTCCTCACAGCAGGCTGGTGTAGATCTTCTCCTGGTACGCCTGGTTGCGGACGTAGTCCACGTAGACCGGGAAGCTGTGCAGGGCGTGCTGGTAGATGATGTCACAGATGTCGGTGATCACCGGGCCCTCGTCCACACGCTCCTCCAGGTCCTTCAAAAACCTTTGTGCAGACCAGGGGGACCAGTTAAAAAGGAGTGGCGGGGGGGCAGAGAAAGAGGGCAGGTACAGAGGAGATGCAGTGTGGATTGCAGTGGCCAGTGGAAGTTTGGGAGGGCAGTTTGGAAGGGCGATTCAGAGACGGAGTGAAGGCGAAGAAGGATGTGAAGCTTTTATTCTTGAAGGTCCTGATGTTTGTGGAAATACATCATAAACACATTAACCATAAACATAACGTCCAACTTGGACGACGAAGCGTCCCTCTTGTGGGTGTGGCCAGTTTTGCTGCTTGAGGAAGTAGCTGAATGGTTTTTGACAAGCAAGGCTGACCCTTCACCTTCGCCTCCTGCGTGTGATTGGTCAGTCTGAAGGCCCCGCCTCCTGACACAAACCTCACAATCACAGCCCCCGATTCCCATGCCCTCACCTCTTGCTGACCTCCCGCACGCGCACAATGTTGGAGAAGAGTGTTTTCTTGTCACGGATGACGAGCGTCTCGTCCAGGTCACGCGACTCCATGAAGTGCTCGATGAGGACACGGAGGGAGCGCAGGTATGAGGCCTCCGACGTCAGCACCTCAAACATGCTCTGTGGGGGGGGGGGGGCACGGAGTGGGGGGCATTAAACATCATTCCTGCAAAAACCAGGCTTAATGTTGGATTAAGTTTGTCCAAAAGGATTTATACAGGTGGTAATTCTATACCTTTATTCAGTTATATGGTGTGATACATATTTACTGAATCTATTTCATTTTACGCAAATTTTTCAGGTTTTTAATTATTTGACACCAATATCATCCAATAGTCATTTGTCTCACAAAAAGGCAACTGGCCATCAAGCATGCCAGCCAGTGCCTGATTGGAGGAGAGACGTGTCCATCACTACCAAGTAGCCAATTACTTAGCACTGTATCTTTGCCCCAGCCCTTATGCTCCTCAAACCCCCCCCCCCCACCTACCTCCTGGTGCTTGCACTCCCCCGGGCTGAGATGCACGAGGACGCCGCTTTTCCGCACGGTGGGCAGCTCCTGCCACAACGTGTTCCCATTGTCCCTGGACCATCGCTGGCAGGGGTCGTCAGCACCTGGTCCAGTGGGAGAGCATATTGTCTGCCTCTTGATCTCCTCTGTGATAACTGCAGTGCGGTAGGTCTGGTACAGAGGCTCTGGGGGAACATTAAAAGAAGGACACGTAAATAAACAAAGGATAAAACACTACTTAGATGATCAGCATCACCCTGTTTTTCGTAAATAATAAAGAGAGAGACTTAAATTATCCTTACGATGCAACAGGCACAAGACTTGCAATATAAAGATGCTTTTTTAAAACTGTGAGAGTAATAGGCTCTGGTGGGATCAGAGCCTGAATAGGAAAAGAAGCTGAGTGATGCTACCATACTGAAGCTGAGATTCCCAATCAGTGGACATCCGTTTAAGGCTCCAGCCAGCTGGTCTGGGACAGAGAAAATGGGAGGGATTAAGCCGACCACGTCAGCCAATCAGGGTCCACTCGGTGATCACGTGACTTCTACTATGGCGGAAGTGTACGTGCAGCTAACCGGCAGATGGCTTGGGTCAGTACTGGTGTGTGTTAGTGTGTGAGACATTTGTGATGAAAAAAAGTAGTTTACCGTCTCACTTTTACCAAGTCTGCCTCCTGTTCTTCATCTGGGGAAATTGAGCATCAGTAGTCAGAAATTTTTATACAAAGGAACTCAAATACTACAGTGTTTGACTTATTTACAGTGCAGGGTGTGCACTGACGGAGAGCGATAAAGTCTCAAAGAGCCACCTTGGGGTTGAGGGGTGGAACTACAGCTTCTGGATTCATCCTCAGGAAGCGGCAACCGCGGAGGTAAGCGTGGAGGTAGGGGCGGGGGGGCGTCATCATTGCCTGTGGAGTTGGACTGTGGCTCAGGGATTGAGCTCGGGGTTCCTGCAGGCAGATTCATGACACCAGAGAACTGATTTTGTTACTTTTTTTCTTGACGTTTAGCCGATGTCATTGGCTAAAAGCTCTGGCAGCGGCACGCGTTCTTACATGATCCAAAACACACCCGCGGTATTGATAACAGCAGGAGTTAAGCAGGTATTTATAACATATTACACTGTATTACCTTCCTAATCAGAGGTGGTCACACATTTGCAGTACATAAAAAATAGCAGCATAAAAGCATTGCGCACTGTCTGTTCCATGTCTCGTTTAAATTATTTTAAATTATAGTTTAAATTATAGACCGTCTTTTAGACAGCGTCTTTGTACGTATGTATGTTTTAGTGCACATGCTAAATTATAGTGCTGTTTTATTATTTTTGCAAAGCTAGCCCTTGCTTGAAGTGTGGTAAGTGTATATGTGGAGAACCAGTCACTAGTTTTCTACTGCATGTAAGCAGGCTATGCATGTCATTTTAAAGCTTTGAATCAACTTCACTATACTGTAATGTATAAGTTAAATAAGAGTCTAGCTCCGCTACTGGTCCCCACTGATTCATCATGACAATATCATTATTTGGAGGCGGCTTGTACTGTCCAGTTCTAATTATTGGAGAGGGGGTTACAACCCACCCATAATTTACACCCATGTATTCAGCAAAAGAATTTATTCAAACTGACTCTAGTGGGACCCTGAACACAGTAGGTACTCCTTTTAAACAATTAACAAATTAATTGTTAATTAATAAATAATTGATTGATCAAGAAAAATCTGAATTAGTTCACTCATGAAGTTCATTCGCCCTTGAAAGTCCTCAGAAAATTATGATCTGCACTCGTGCGGTCCTGTTAACTTCCAGACCGGCGCACTCTCAGTCATTAACTCAGCGGAGACGTTCCCTTCCCGGTATGGACGTGGTTTTCCTTTAAAATGTAAAAAGCGATTCAGCTTCTCCGATAGGCGGAACCGAAGACGCGAATCCGCCGCCCTGCATCGGGACGCACTTCTTTCTGGTACTTTCTAGTTGAGTCAGCTTCCTTTTTACCTGTGGGCACCGGCTGTTTTCGTGCATGCAGATTTCAAGCGATACAATATAAAAATACTATGCTTAGGCTACATTTAAACATGTAGCGATTCGATACATTACGATTCGCCTCTGCAGGGGAAATGTGCTGTTATTTTCAAAGTAAACACGTATTCAACAACTCAGTAATTATGTTGAGCTTATTTTACATTCCAGAAAAATAGACTCTAGGTAACTGAACCTGAATATAAAACAAAAAAAAACAATAATATGCCGTAATAGTGTCAGGAAAGAGTATATCAATTTATTACAGTGTTAACTGTTTTGTCGATTTTCTCTTAAATTTAAGTCGATTTGGCGGTTTTGTATCGATTCAGTAGTAGCCTATCTTAGACGCTTGGACCGGATTTACGATTCAAATCGGTTTCTCACTACACCCCTAATGCACACTGATCTGATTTAAATGTAATATTTTAAAGTAGTTCAAAAGTTTTACAACTAAGCATTAAAATGGTAAAATTTGTGAATGAACACATATCCAGTTCTTTTTATTTACGGAAATTATTTATTAGACTTCACGAAAGTGATAGGCTAATCGTAATTGATGTACGGAATACTCTGTTGCTTAAAAGTAAATGACCTGCATGCTTGTGTCGATCCTGGTCCGTTCTCCTGGCTGGCTTGTCGAGGTCTTTCTTTCTCGAGATCCGTCCAGCGTGACAGGCCGCCTGGTGTCCGGAGACATAGGTGCTCGTCTGGCGGGGCTGTTCGGCACAGATCTGGCAGTTGAAATGGCAAATTATACTCCTCACGTACCCCTGCAGGCCCATTTGGGTCAGCGGAAGGGGATACCGGTGATAGCAATGGTCCGGCTTCAGAGGGTCTTGGGGCTTGGGGCATTTCTCTGCGGGAGGATCCCCAGAATGGGACATTGCCTTCAGTGTTATCTGAAGGTATTATGTCCCGATCCTATACGTGGACCAAGGGGCTTGGGATACGGATTAATGGCTACTGGGAGGATGTTATGGGCTCTGTGAAAGGAAGTGATAAAGAAATTGACCGAAGACATTAATTAAAATTACATTCAAAATCCATCCATCTTCCATAACGTTTTTATAGTATTACCATAAATGCCAATTTACGTGAGAAAAGCACACTGCTTTCTGTAAGAGATAATAACGCGGCCAGCCTCTCATTATAGTCATTATAACACTCTGCATCATACTTCTCACTTTGCCAGTAACCGTTTCCCTGTTCTTTTGGAAGAAGTTGTTTTTTTTTGAGGTTCAGTGACACTTTCATTTGGAGTTCTGATTTAGACCACGTAAAGTCATTAAATCGATTTTCTGATGTCAACATCCGTGCTATGAAACAGACTTTGCGCATAATTCAGGCCTATAACAGACATTTAATACATTTTGCCAACAAAACGCCGTCCAGTATGATCCTGTGTAATGTTCACCTGACAAGGTTTTAATGTAGAAATCATCCAGTAGCCTCAACAATATGCTCAAAATATCTGGACATATGCTACATAAAGCGCCAAAGTAGCTGTTATTGCCATTTTGACCGCTGTTTTGTGAAAATTCCCAATATTCTTCCCACGTATGACGGCGACATACGTATCTCCAACTAACACCCCGGTCAACATTTTACGCGCATTTAAATATTTCACCCTTCGAGTATTCAGGCGTTATTCTAACGCTTATATGGATGGTCTCTGATCTCCTTACCGATGCGTTGATAAATCAAAGTTTTGCAGTGATTAACTTCGGGTAACGAATTCGGTCCTCTGCCGCATTCATCCGTGGCTCGGTCACAGCAGAAATTAGCGCTCGGCGGGGATGGAGAGCTGGCAAGTCTAAGCTTCTGGTTTCCGTTCTCTCTCTCAGAGTTGCATCCTGATCGTGCGACTTTCTACTTTCCCCCTTTCATCCCTCTCTTTGCAGCATGGAGGGAGAAAAGAAATGAACAGTCTACAGACGTGTATGTGAGTTTGGGTTTTAGTGGAGTTCTGTTTTAATTCAGATAAAAAGGAAACTGCGGTATGAACTTTTGCAACAAATCCCCTTAGGTAGCCTGTTTTATATAATGGCAGGCTACAGATCTCCACTCGGCTTTCGTACGTGGTGCCCTTCCTTGAAACGACATTGATTTTATGGTTCATGTTTTTTGTACAGTCATCCAGTACAGGGCGATACATTTGCACCAGCTGTATTTATTGAGTCTATCTCGGGCAACCAAGAGTCACTGTGAGAAAAACACAGGTTTTATTGGTAATTTTATCTTGCAGTTATCCCAGGTGGTAAAATGTTGACGGAAAGAATTCCGCAAAAAATGGAAATTTCACATCACCTACTAATTTTTGACTGCGATGTAAATTCACCATCCGACAAATCACGTTCCTACTTGTGTACGAGCACATGGTTTGTGATGTATAGATCTGTACCAAGTCCAAAAATATATCAACTTATCTCTAGTTAAACATCTACAAAAATAATTGCATATATGTTTCGTATATATTTTATTTAGGTCTAATCGAAAACTTGATTTAATCAGAAAACTTGCACTTACATTTGCTTCTCAACGGCTCAATTCAGACGTTTAGCAGATAAATGTCGGTAACAGAAATGACTCCCCAGGAATCCGCCAACAAACATCAACGAGGTTTCATCGAATGGTGAAGTGGAAAGAAATCATTGCTTGACCTACGTCTGAAGAAGCTTTTGTGATAAGTTATCACGAAATAGTCCATTTTGCGTTCGCTTTTCTTCCAAAAACAACAGAACAGGTGAAAAGACGGTATGAGATACAGCACGCGCAAAAGATATCATCCTTAATTGGTATCATCTGCAAAGACATGAATAAGTATCACAAACATCAAGAATCGACGTTTGCATAATCAGTTTCCCGCAAAATAAAAACACCCAACTCTCTTTTAACCGCCTATCCTGACAGGGTCGCGGGGAAAAATAATTACATTTATAAATATAAAATATTAACACCAATTTCTTTTCCCAGATAACTTGTGTAATAACCAGATTCATTATTTAGGCGCACCAGAAGGGCTCTGGATATATTTTTGAAATACCGCTCATCTGAAAACACACTTCGCCATCCTACTATCCACTTCCACTGCAGATAGATGCACCTGCTACTCCGTAGCTTCTAATGCTGCCTCCAAGTACCGATTTGCTTGTCACTGGGGCTTTACCCGCGAAGGTCTGCAAATTGTACCCTACAGCTGTAGGGAATTGTACCTTTTAAGGTACAAAAATAGACTCTGAGGAACATCCCCGAGGTATAAACAACGTTAATGTACCATCAATGGTGCAAGAATGTTCCTCATAGTCCCAGTTTGTACCTTAAAATGTTCAATTACCTACAGCTATAGGTTATTGTACAATTGGCAGACCCTTAAGGGTACAACCCAATGACAAGCAAAGGCACAAATTGGTACTCTTTTTTTTCCTCTGAGAGTGTACTACTGTGGGCTGTCCCAGTAAAATGACCATCATAAGCTGTAATGACCAGGTAAATCACCAAACCATAATGCAAAAACATACCATACGCTGGTCAACTATCATAAATTGATTAACCAGCCTAAGCTGGTCCAGCCAATTAAGTTTATTCAGCAGGGGTCTTTTTAACCACAGTTTTTAAAGAGAGTTACATGGTTACAGTTTTTAAAGAGAGTTAATTACATGGATCAAGAAGGAGTAAAGCCAAGTTACATGAAACCCGTTAGCATCACTTGTTGACCGCACATGTTTATCTTTGCTGTCCTTTCTCTCGAGGTCCCCAATCCTTTCAGAGCATCACGCAAGCTCCGCCCTTAACCTCCACGAAATCAGGGTCCAAGTCGCTGGGTAGCTTGCCCTTCTCTGCCCAGATGTTGAGCTCGCCAAACACGCCTGTCTCGATCATCTCTTCCTGCCAGGGGATCGGGATGCTACCCGAGGCAAACTCGTTGTAGAAGTCGACGTCTTTCTGGTCCAGCATCACGCCCTTGACGGTGCTGAAGGCTCCCACGTCTTCAATGTCCTTGGCGTACACCATCTTGGGGTCTGGGATGAAGGGAGGTGTCAGCAAACCTGGAGGAGCACATTAAAAATGATTAAATGACAGCACTTCCTTCATGAAAGAACCCGTCCATATGTTTGCATGTTTTAGCACAAAGACACGCTACACCTGCTTCTAGCCGGCCCCAGGTGATCTCAGCAAAGAAGGCCTGGTCTTTCAGCACTTTGCAACTGTTGTTCTTGAAGCCAAGACGCTTCTCTGGGTCCTTCTCCAGCAGACCTCGGCAGAGGTCCTTGCACTCGCCGCTGAAGGTGTCTGGGTATGAGACTGGGTCTGACAGGATGCGCCGGGTCACTTCGTCGTTGTCCACCTGGGAGGTATTGCATGACCACCCATGTCAGGGGGCCATCAAATGCCAGGCAGAACGTTACCCCAATGTTGGAGCAGACAAGTGTGTTTTAGCTGCTACCTGAAACTTTTTTAGACAGTCACAAACAAAGATCACCGTTTTACTCTTTAATCTGCCTGGATGTGTTGCTGATTTTGATCTTTCATGAAGTTAAGGACGTGGCGTAATAAAATCTAAACCCACTAAAATCTGAGAAGTTGCACTATTCAGCTGGTCAGTCTTAACTACTCATGATGTTTTGCCAACTGAACCATCGCGCCACCTATTGGATGCATATGTAAGTACATATGAAAGCTGTAGGTCATTTTGTTGGCCCCAGGGAGTTTACCTTGTCGCCCCGACTGCGGAAGGGCCCCTTGGCGGCGATCATCTCGAACAGCGTCACCCCCAGAGTGAAATAGTCCACACTGTAATCATACTCTTTGTTTTGCAGCAGTTCGGGAGCCATGAAGCCTGGGGATAGACCCCCCCCCCCGGTGTTGATACAACCACAGGGTGGCACTAGTCATCACACTGTGCGCGACAATGCTATCACCTCCATTATGGTGGACCTGGAGCTTACCGTTCTTAATACAAACTAGTACAAGCCTCTAACAGGCTACTGTAGTCTGCACCTGAGTGACTTGCCTTAGGCTAATGCTAACTGAAACTACTGTTGCTATACTGAAATACAAATGACAACCCATAGGCTAATGTTAATGCTAATGCTGTTATTGTTAACATCCTACTGGTTCCACAAGAGGCTATTGCTAACTT
>JAODJW010000099.1:99533-111449 GCA_026777045.1 Hyperopisus bebe
TCACTATTGTTAACATCCTACTGGTTCCCCAAGAGGCTATTGCTAACTTAAGCTAATGCTAATGTCACTATTGTTAACATCCTACTGGTTCCCCAGGAGGCTATTGCTAACTTAAGCTAATGCTAACGTTGCTATTGTTATGATGCCTGGGGTTCAGTGTCTATGTTTGATGGTACATAATGTTGGATGATTAAATGCCCACGTGATTGCTGTCCCACTGACCTGGCGTGCCCGCATAACCCTTCGTTTTATCTTTGTCTGGTGGCAGCTCAATCGCCAGGCCCAGGTCAGAGAGGCGCACGTGACCTGGAAGTGAAATGGAAACATCACACCGCTAAGGCTAATGCAGTCAGTACAGACAGCAGCAGGTAGCAAAAGGCATCAGATGCCATAGACTGGGCGCTACCTGCGTCGTCCAGCAGCACGTTCTCCGGCTTCAGGTCCCTGTAGACGATCCTGTGCTGGTGCAGGTGCTCCAGACCGCAGATGATCTGCGCTGTGTAGAAGCAGGCCCTGGTCTCACTAAAGCCGGGGTTCTTCTCATCCACGTTGTACATATGATACCTGCTCACGTGAGGAAACCAGAGGTCCGAGGGACACTTTGGCATCAGGGTTAATAATCGCCCAAATGAGTACGGGCACACGTGACTCTTTGATGTTTGCACGGTGCTGCTGTCAGCCAGTTAAGATGTCACTATGATCGTTCTGGAGGTGTTTGATTGGTCTACTGGTTCCTTTGCAGATGTAATGTCTTGAAGAACATCTCAGTGTGAAGATAAGCTTCAGGTGGTTCTTCTCAAGTCAGATTAAGGCCAGCATTACAGCTGGATGCGGCTCTGCATTCATTAGATCTGTCTGTTGATCACTTGGCACAGTAGCCACCAGGGGGCGATATTTCCGAGCTCAAAGCTTAGGGCCCCATAAGCTGTGGCTGGGCAATCTCAGTTTGATCATTTCTGAAGCTACGAGGAGCCCGTCTACATCATCTTATGGTTACCACAGACTACCAGGATTAGGGGCTACTTGATCGACTTTGTGTTTTGAATGTGCTGTGTGTAGGGACACAGCAACTGACGGGTTCTGATCCACGCCTTTGAACAAGATCTAGTTCATTTTTAATTCTTAGTAATTAAAAGAATTAATAGTTGTAATGTTGAGCTAGCATGTGGCTAACCTACCAGCTGCCTCACAAGCAGATGACAAGATGGCTGCTTTGGAGCTAATTAAAGTAACACAGATGCCTCCTCACGCCTACCTGAGGTCTCCTCCGTTCATGATGGTCATCACCAGGCAGAGCTCCTGCTTGGTCTGAAAGGCGTAGGCTAGCGTCACTATGAAGCGACTGTGCACTTTCTCCAGAATCCTCTTCTCCACTATGGCACCCTAGCAGAACGATGAGGGATTGGTGCAGGTGGGGAAAAGGGGAGGGAACAGGGTGCTGATCAACCAATCATCTGCTAGAAATGTCACTCCAGTAACCAATAAGTCTGCCTGGATTCCCCCCAGAAACATTTGAGATGCACACGGGTGGGTAAGTGTTAGATGGTAATCCTCCTCTCTGCATGAGGTGATGAAATTCCAATTACTAACTGGACAGTAACTGTTCTGGTCAGTTTTCAGTGCATTTGAGATGGGAGGTAACTTGGCAGTATAACATGGCTTGTAAAAGGACCTTCAGGTTCAACCGCACACACAGCAGCTGGATTCAAACCCACGTGGAGGCATTAGGGAACATTGCTCCCCACTGATCCACAACAGGAGAGAATCTTTAACATGAATGAAAACAGTTTCTGTCTTTACAAACTAACTTGTGAACCAGACAGTCAGCAGTGAGACACACATTCTGACTTGACAGCTCATGGCCCAGAATTCCGAACCACCGTGATTAACGTCGACCCATTTCTGTACAGCCCGAAGCGTTAGTGAGCCGATTCAGGTTAACTAACTTAAGGTCGCGAAGCAGGACGCCTCCTGGGATCTGGGCCCGCCCCTTTCTCACTGACGAGGTCACTTCCTGATCTCCGGATCCTCCCTGATACCCTAGTTTACTAACAGAATTAAGCTAGAATGTTTGAAATGAATAAGTGAGTATTCACAGGGAGATACTCTGTGTGACCTCATACCTAATTCATGTCCAGGGCTCCATGCCTGTGCAGATCAAACGCACATGTTTGGATGAATATAATCCCCTAAGCTGCCAGCGGTGTTTGGGTTGGGTATCCTGCGATGGCGCAGGTATCGTCCACCTTAGCATGAGTCTGCACTCACTAAGTAGCAATATTCACGCTCTCTTAAAACAGCCTGGAATGTTGTGGCTGGATATTCATTGGGAGCCGGCATCTTCTCCCTCAGCTGTCCTCGGACAGCTCCCTTTGGTAGCCGTTGAGCAGAAGGTTAATCTCCGTTACCTGCTAAGTCTTTGACAGACAGGAGCACGATTGGTTTGGACATCAGTTCCGTTGCTCTCAGTGCGACTGAGAAGCTTTGTGGTGCATATCAGACCCAAAAGCCTCTTTGCGCTGAGAAAGAACACCCTGATTTCAGCGCGCTAAGTCCCTGCACTGAGATCACCCCGACGACCTCACTTCCTTCTGTTTCGTAGCTAATTTGTTTCATTGTATGCCTGCACATTTTGAAATGACAATAAAGTCTGTTGACTTGTCTTACATCTTGCTCTCCCCCTTCTTGCTCTGTCTTTAAAACCCAATCCTCTCCCAACCTCATGCCACTCTATATTCAGCTTTATTTGCCTTAATTTTTCCTGTCCCGCAGATCGATTAGTCATGCCTGACTTTATGCCTTGTCCCATTGACCTGGCCTGGCCTGAGTGAAGAGCATTTAGGTCCGATTAAAGCTTCGGCAGCGATCTACTGCTTTGGTCTAGTGAGGTCTATATGGGCTGAGTGCAGTTCGGCTCTTTAATTATAAACGTCTTACATAATCCCCTTACTATCAATTGGTTTGGCCCGTGAATCAAACTGGAACGGGGAAGCTTCCAGAACACATGCTGTCCCAGCGAAGCACACAAAAAGCCATCAAAAGGGACCTGAGCAGGAGGTGCTATGCTCTCGCAGCTTTTCCATAAAGTCTGCTGGCTCTAAAGTTCCTGTAAGTGGGGAATCATACGGTATGAGAGAATCTCACTCAAGTATTCAGATAACTTGGCTTTCAAGAATCTGGTCATCATTATGAATTATATAATCCACCCAAAATGAAGACTTGATGTCATCCATTAATTAATCCATATTAATCCATCCATATTAACCAGAGTGTTTTTAATGGCAGTAACAGCAAAACTCCTTCAGTCTTGGAACTTGAGTGTTCATTATGGTTTATTGTCATTATTATTTCACGTATATGTCCTCCCCTTATACTAAAGGTTTCTCAATTTGAGCCTTAAACAAGGTAAGATGGAAACACAGCAAACCTGGCTTTAAGACTAGGTCTGATGCCCACCTGCATCTACTGACATCTAACACCAAACGAAGGGGGCCGCAGGAAGCAGCTTGGAAAGACCTTATCAACATGGTAAACCGTCAACGCCATCCTCAAAGGAACAAAGCCACGGTCAGATAAAGAGAGATGCCTCCTCACCTCGTAGCCCTTCCGCTTCTTCAGCCTTTTCTTGTTGAGCTTCTTGTTGGCGTACATCTTACCTGTGGCCTTCATCTGGCAGGCATACACCTCCCCAAATCCCCCTTTTCCAAGCATCCGGAAATCCATAAACCACTCCTCGGTGACGGTCTGGCTCTCCAGCCATTTGAACTGCACGTAGCGTAAGAAGAACATGCTCTCTTTGAAGTCCTGAAGGGCCTGGGCCTCCAGGTGGTTCAGGAGTTGCTCCTCACTCTCCTTGAACAGATCGCCACGGATGTTTCTGTAGTCCTCCTTCACCCGGGTGATGGCTTTTTCCTCCAGGAAGCTGCAGAAGGTGTTGGAGGCTGAATCATAGTACTTGTTGATGATTTTCTGAGCCTTTTGCACACGGTCCCTCTCCTGTGAGATGCTGTAGTCCTCAATGTCCTTCCAGAGGTCGCCAGCGGCCTTGTGGACCTCGCTGTCATCCAGGTACTGCTGGAAGAGGCGCCTTCCAATGGGCTGCTGGACGCAGATACTGCAGAACGTCATGTCCAGAGTGGCCTTCAGGTCCTGGCACTGCTTGATATGGGGCAGCTTGAGTCTGGCGCGCATCCTCTTGTCGCGCATGGCGGAGGTGGCGTCCATGCTCCCACGAGCCGACACGTAGGCTGAGTTGGCCACCACGGTTTCCAGGCCCCCGAAGTCCATGGCCGGCTTACCACCTGCTGGGGGAGGGCAAGAGGAACCTGAAACATTTTTATCGACAGACCAAAGACGTGCGCAAGACAAAGCAACCATGATGTCCAGCACCTTCCAAGCCTGTCGTCCCTTTATAGGCTGGCATTACTCAAAATCCTCCTGGTCAAATCAAATGCCTCTTTTCTTGTTTTTCTTTAGCATTCACATTCTTTTTTCCCTGTTTCTTTGAGTAAAAAGGGATTCAATTACATTCTTTGGTTCAGAAAGATGTTACACTTGCTAAAGGATGTCCATTACCTGTTTGTCTTCGCTATACTCGGTGAGACCACACTCTCAAACCCGCTTTACTCTCTTACAGGCTCCCGGCTATACTCTGTGAGTCCGTACTCTCAAACCCCCTTTACTCTCTTACAGGCTCCTGGCTATGCTCGGTGAGACTACACTCTCAAACCCGCTTTACTCTCTTACAGGCTCCCGGCTATACTCTGTGAGTCCGTACTCTCAAACTTACTCCCTTACAGGCTCCTGGCTATACTCTGTGAGACCACACTCTCAAACACGCTTTACTCTCTTACAGGTTCCCGGCTATACTCTGTGAGTCCGTACTCTCAAACTTACTCCCTTACAGGCTCCTGGCTATACTCGATGAGGCCAGACTCTCAAACCCAGTCATATTTAATGTAATAAGCGATGACTGGACTATTAGTTGGTGGCATTACGTACATGTCCAATTATCACCCCCCTCCAAAATAGTGAAATCTCTTTTCAGTAATATTATACACCTGTTGTGATTCAAAATAAAAACAGAGAACCTTCTGAAACACTTGTGTAAGTGTTGTGGTCACTGTGAACTCCATCTATCTTCTATACCCACTTGCCACAGAAGGCAGGAAAAAACCCCGGATGGGCTGCCGACCCACAGGGCTAAAGGTACGCACGCATTCACACGGATGGGCAACGCAGCCTACCCCAAATACTGGCAATTCATCATAGCATGTTTTGGACTGAGGGGAGAAACTAGAGAACCTAGAGGAACCCCGTGACTAAACATGCAAACTCCACACACAGAGCTGGGACAGAGATTTAAACCCTGGTTCGTCAGATTAAAAATACAGTCCGACGCAACATTATCAAAGTCAAAATCGGGACATAGTTAAAGTATCTATTTGTGATCTTTAGCTATATGATACATGAAATTGAATAATCAGGAATGTGCAAAAAATAATTTTTGGTTACAGTGTTATGATTCCAGTGTAGAGAGGTGGGAAGTTAATCGTTTTGGGAGATTCAATTTTAGGGGATCCGTAATTCCGTTAAAAACTAAATTAACGGGCGGGTCTAAAAATAGCCTAAAACGACGATGTGCCAGTGTCTGTTTTTTAGAGGGTCCGATTATACAGATTATCAGCCTTTAACTTAATGTTTGTACTGTCTGTAGAGTGGCACTGTGGCTGTCTAAGAGGATCATCCATTGTAAGAAATCACACTTACTTTGCTTCCTAAAAAGAAACCCGAACTGGATCGTCTTCTTCCCTCTCGTCTTCCCCAGAGCCGCTTCCCAGGCTGCCCTTATTTTCTTAATTTCACAGTTTCGATCCTAGCGGTGCTCCCTGTAAAATACGCCTGAGGGCTCATCCCTTCCCCAGTGCTTCTGCCTCCCTCTCTCCTGCTCTCTTCGATCTTTGTCTCTCTCTTCTCTCTCCCCCGCTGTTGGGTTGCAGGGACTAGAATAAATTTTTAGTTTACTTAGTCAAAGTAATCCAACTGTAGCCTACGATTTAAAAGCAAAAACTGCAACTAATAGAAGAGACTATAGTACACTATAATATATTTTTTTAGATTTTGAATGAGTTCTCACTTTCTCTGTATTCAATCTATTTTTATATAGCGCCTTTCACATCACAGTCACCTCAAGGTCCTTGACATAAGTGTAGCAACCCATTTGTACATCATTTATACAGTATGGTGCATAAAATCATACTTTGTCTTCTAAAGGGTTTGTTAAACAGAGGGAATCCCAGCTGATGCCGTATTAAACTACATATATGGCATCGTTATTGCTCAGGGTCTGTTAGCGTGAACCTTCCGGAAGCCTGATGGATAAACGGGACGGTACTGAGGGATACAGCGCCTCCTCAGCTCCCTCCAACGTCCCGCCCCATTCCTTGTGTCCTCTAGCCCCCCAAACCCCTGTTATCTCTGGGCCAGGGGAAAAACCGACAGCCCGACCCCACTGTGTGGCACACCAGTGCTAATACCATCTTACCCGAAATCCTGGCATTTCTAATTAGTGGCTAACCTTAACGGTACTGCTTTAGCAACCTGTATTATATGAAGGAATCCTATAAATCGCTGCGGCATTCTTGAACTTGCACAGGGTTACCATCTTCCACGCAACTGGCGTGACACTCCCGCTTTCAGACTCTCACTCTCAGGCAAGAAATTTTACAGCAAATCTTTATTATTCCATTATAAAATTCCATTATAAGTTTGCTATACAAAAGCGTTACGTTAGTTTGCAAATCCTAGAAGGTGATAAAACTACAAATTAATTACATATATGTAAATGCATGTGCATGTGTGTGCAGACTTGTCTCGAATTGAAACTCTCACGCCAGCCAACTGACCAAACTTGGCAGAATTTAATTATATGGGTAGTAATTTGTATAGTTGCGCGGCGTTGTTACCCTCCTGCACGGTAGGTGGCGGTGTGCGATACGCAGTCGCCATATTCACATCGCGAATAAATTTAGGGAAGAAGCGCGGCTTAGTGCAAGAGGTTCGTATGTCAAGGGTTTAGTGGCTGGCTAATTGGGCTCTTCTTATTAATACAGGGTCTGTACCTTAAAATTTCTGTTTTATTACTCACTGGTATTAAATAGGATAATCCGTTTAATCGCCACTTTTCTTATGTTGACAGCCAGTCTGTAACCCGTAATGATGCACGTGTTTCGCACTAAGACATGCTAGTGCTTGTTTTGTATTCGTTATTTTTCAGGTATAGCGCACTTGTTTTACTTCTGGTCTTTATTCTACATGTGGAACTGAAACTGAGAATAAACTTAATGCCGTGACTGTTTACGGAAGACACGTGTTTTAGTGGTTTTTAATGAAGACTAAATGACCATCAGAATGCTTTCCTGTCAGCATTCGCAGGTCGCGTTACCTTAACTTACCCACGGGATGGGGGCGCGCATGCTTTTCGGGGGCGCGCTGTCCGCCACCGTACCGCACAGCGCTCGCGACATCAGGTACGCTGTTCTCTGTCGGTGGGAGTGACGTCCCTCACCTTTGCTACGCCTAAATAGTTATATAAAGTTAAAACGATGCACTGACAGAAGCCATCACAGGTGAAAAGATGTTTGTTTTTGTTGTTTTGGGGGTTTGACGTCCGTTTTTTTCCGTATGCCTGACCCGTGTTTGTTACGGATGCGGTTTTGGTTTTCGAACAGTGAGCTGAGGGAGATCCCAGACAACCAGGAGGTGTTTGCCCACAGCAGTACGGACCAGAGTTTCATCGTAGAGCTGTTGGAGTATCAGGGCCTCGTAGCGGATGGCGATGCGGCCAGGTACAGGACATACACACCCACCTCTGAAGTCCTGCTCCAGTCAGAATGGCATTGTGTAGCTGGGGTGCTAATGGGCGTGGCTGGTGTGTCGGTGGGCGTGGCTGGGGATAACCTAGACTTTAACCTCAGGTATCACTTCGAGGATTTGGCGGGCAGTAATGAAGCGGCGGCCCATGGTGCCTCTCAGGTGAGGGCGGTGCAGGTCATCCCTAAAGATATCCTGGCGATGTCGGAGTGCAGCTCTGCCTGGCAGCTGTTGGGGACTCAGCAGGTCTCCAAGTTCAATGAGGAGGTCAGTGCGGCTGCATGCATCCCGGCTGGTTAGGGGGTGTCTGACTGTGGCTGGGGTTAGTGGGATGTCCATCTGCTTTATGCACAGTCTAATCATATTTGTGCCCAGGGGCGATTCCGGGATTTTTTTTTTAAGTTGAGGGGCATAAAAGAGGGGTCATAATTGATACAGAAGGGTCAACCTTATCATTAGTCAATGACATGTTTTGAATCAGCGAATGACAGGGAAGGGGCACTCCAGGGACCAATCAGCTTTCAGATGTTCCCCTATACACCCCTGCGCATCTCCCTTCTGTTAAGGCATGTCCACATCGTCATGGAAAAGCTGACTATGTATAGAATGAGAATTTTAGTTTATATCCATAAAAAACTCATATATTCAACATTAAATCTGTCTCCTCCTTGTCACCAGTGCTGCTCATTCATCTTCCCTCTCATTTACTCTATCTACTCCTCCCCAGGCCAGAAACACCGTGAACATCCACCTGGGCCTCTTCCGGCTCCCGCAGTTCGCCACCGACATCTTGGTGACCTTCAATGATCCCATTATCATCAGGTGAGCCCAGTCTGTGTTTGACGGGCCCATCGCCCTGTGGATAGGACCCCGCTGGATTACATTGTGATTATCTGGCAGTGCAGAGATTGAAAACCCTGCTTAACTGAGTGACCAATGGAAGTCCTTTCCTACATAAAGCCCCGCAGTCTTTCTGACAGAACAGCAGGTGGCAGTGTAGAGCAGGGCTCTTGATCTGATTCTATTCAGTAAATACATACAGCAGCATAAATACAAACAACATTGAATCTGACCCAAATGTGTTGTGTGTAACCAGTTGCTGGGGAATTGATATGATGATCCCCCCCCCACACACACACACCTCGTCTGCTTCCCCCCTCCCAGTTCCTTAAGCAGCAGTGCAGGAGTGGCGGAGCCTGGAGCCGCGGCCCCCTGGACCACGGAGGACTTTCAGCAGCTGCTCTGGTCCTTGAAGATCCTGGATGCTGGGGTGTTTGGGTAGGAGATCGTCCAGGCACGTCTGAGTGGAGCCCATCACCCCCATCTGTGCCCTAGTCAGCTTCACCATGCTATTGGTCCATGGACTTCACCGCGTCTTAAACCCCCAGCGACTCCGCGCTCTTGCCTTTTAGGGATGTAAGCCGGAACCCAAAGCTTGATGCTGAAAATCCCAGGAAGGGAACTGCTATTGTACCCGCTAACCAGAGACTTTTACGTTCAGCTTCAGACTTCAGTGAAAGTGTGACGTTGTCAACTAGTGTCCCAATTGTATCAGAGGTCAGCAAGGACAGGATACAACCTTGGCTTAACCTGCAGTACTTCTCTTGGACTCCAGGGGGAGCAGGAGTTTTGTAGATTTTCCGTATCTTTGGTCGACAGTATTCAAGATGAATGTGTTAGGGGAAGCAGTCATCCTAATGTGTGAGTATTCTGCTTCCAGTGTTTTACTCGGTTATGGAATATTCCTCAGACAAACGACACATTTAGAATTTGCTTAGGAAGCCCACAGTGGGTTGGACTGCTGTGAGCTACAATCAGTGCAGTGACCAATGGGGTTAAGCCCTTCGTGATTGACAGTGCAGAGAAATCCCGCCCACTGTTGGTTTCAAAATGCTGTAGCACCCCCTGCTGTTCAGGTTGTGTTAATGTTTAAAATACTTTCACCACCTTGGAAGTCACAAAGTGCCATGAGGAAGGACTTGTGTCAGCGGGCAGGTGACATCTTGTGTGCCGTTTAGTGAAACATTTGGAGCTGTTTTTTCTGCAGATCTCACAGATTTTTGTTATATAACTTGCATCTTATTCCTGTGTCTTTCCTTGTTCCTGGTGATGTCATTTCCTGTGAGATGGACATTGCCACCGTTACTGTCTTTTGATGCTTATTTTTTATAGCAGTGAGTAAGCTGTTCACCCCAAGCGGTCTGTTTTTTTTTTTGTTCTACTGAGTTGACAGTGCCTGAACATGCTGGCTTCTGCCCCATTAAAATAGACAGGTATGCCCATCACCTCGCAAATAAACCTGTTTTTTGTGATAATGAAAAATATTTTCTATGACTCTCCCTTCAGTATGAGACTCGCAAAGACAAAGATGAGCCCTTGAGGAGTCTTTACAGCCGAGATTTGAAACCCTGGAAAAGAATTCTGAGGTCCCTGTCAAACCACGAGGGTGTCAGCCTGACGTAATTTTATTTACATTTTTAGGGGTTGCCTTGGAGGCCATTCAAGCCTTTTTTCACAGCGATGTAATCAGACTGCTGCGTCACGTGAGCCACCTCGTGTGTTTGAGGCACTCTGGGGACAGCGTGTGGCTCAGTGGGCTAAGCCTGTGTGTCATAATCAGAAGGTCACCGGTTCAAACCCAACCTCAGTACATCCTTGAGCAAGACCCTAACCCCCAGCTCCCTGGGTACCCTACCAGGGGCCTGTATGCCTGACCCTTGTTGGAGTTAAGGTGGTCTGGGCGAAATGTAAGTGAAAGAATATGAAGTCCATTTGAACGGCGGTACCTTAAATCCAACAAGTTACCCAGATAAGCCAGGAACCCCGCTGTGTAGCACAGCCCACTGGTGGCTGCCCTTGGCAGGCAGCTTACTCTACAAAGAGCAGGTTGAGGGAGGCGTAAACACAATTTCCCTACAGGGATCAATTACTGGTATTATTCTAACAAAGGCATCTCTTTAGTTTGATATTTACAAAACTCCATTTAAAAAGTGTTAGGCCTGTTTCTGCTGAGCTCTCAGATTATCAACACAGACACCCTCTATGCTAATGTTGAGTTGTTTAAAAGGGGAGTTTCCCAGCGTAGCTATGATCACCTGCTGATTCCCAGCCCCCGCGCCGATTGTAAAACTGGTGTGTCCATGATCTGCAAATGACGACTGCTCGTTCATGTCCCTAAATGACAAGACACCTTTGTTGTAAAAACTAAATTTTTAATAAGTTAAATAAGTTATTACAATCCAGTTAAAGACTATCACAGTTTGTGCCTATTTTAGTAAATCAAAGTAATGATTAGTAATGATTTCTCAAACACAAATTAAAATTTTATCTCAAGTGCATAAACAAAATTTCCTCTATATGGAAGGCAATGAGTGACCTCACATTACGGTAGAAAACTTGATTTAAAAATGTGTTTTTTACCCCAATTCAGGATGGTTGCTTTTATTTTTAATAAACTCGATGTGTTTGTTCCTAAACTCTATCTGCACACTATGGACAGGCTCAATGATGTCATGAATGTTAAAAGCATTTTAAAACTGCGGCAATGTGATAAAACGTAAACCTGTTGGGTCTGGACGCTGTGCACAGACTACATATGTAGAAACCATTTCTTATTAACTTGACATCAGCCCCAGATTAAAAACGTCTATAAAAACGTCTATATATATATAAAAGTTGTGTTGAACAGTGCAAACATGACACGTCACCGGGTAACGGCATGTAAGGGCCAACAGGGACTGACCTGAACGTATGTGGAGAATTTCCACACAGCTATTGGATGGAAGCATCGGAGTGGGCGGGCCCAGGGGTGTCTCATTGGCTTGGGTTCAGGACAGATGACCTGCGTCGGTTACGTGGGGGGGGGGGGTTCTGGACATTACTGGCGTGGTCTCAGCTCCATGAACTCTGACCCGGTTCTTTGCCAAGAATGGAAAACCAGACTGGTTCCCGAAAACGAGCGGTTCAAAGGCGAGCCGATTTCCCGGGTAGGCGGGCGCTAGCGGGCGGCCGCTAGCTGTGGTGGTAGTACAGCTTCCTCAGCTC
>JAODJW010000099.1:113962-130570 GCA_026777045.1 Hyperopisus bebe
CTTTATCAGGCGCTCTCCGATTTGACGCCCAGGACTGGCCTGTGATTGGATAACAGTACAAAGCCCACCGTTGACGCAGTCGATGTGCGATTTGATTTGATTTTGCTGTGCTGTGGTTTTTACTTCTGCAGAGCGCGTATCCATATCATGAAGCCTTTGTGGCGACAATTATGGCAATTAAAATACAAAAAGTAAAAATATAGGACACAAAATCATTTACTGCAGATATTTCAGTTCATTATAAAGGTACGACGGCACTATATTTCGGGCGTGTCGTTTTCCCCATTGTATTTCCACTGTACACCTGCTGTGTCATTCGAGTTGCTATTGCAGGGAGTCATTAATATGCATGACTCATGATTGGACCTGAACGCCGGACTGAGAGGCTGCTCCGGGCTGGAATACCGGCCCCCGTGAACCCCCCCCCCCCCCCCCGCCAGCCAAGGAGATACACTATAATTACTTAGTTAGCTGTTAGAATAGAAGTAATTGAAAGCACCACAACCGGTTCCAAAAATAAGTGGCGCCACAACATTGTTTTGCTTTCTAAAGAGCAACGAGAGAATATCGGGGAAACGCATCATTTTTGATATTTCAAGGCACGGGCGGCACTGCGGGTCTGTGACCTACATTACGGCGGGAGTAATTTCACAGTGAAAAGGCTTCGGCATCGACACTCCACAAAGTCCCCTTTGTCTCCATGTTCTTTTAAAAGTCCAAGAAAACTCTTCGTTCACGCGGACAGATTAAAAAGACTCACAGAGGCACCAGACAATGAGGTTAGAGATTGCATTGTGTCTGTCAGCTGGCCCAGTGACCAGTTTTTCTCATTTAACCAGATTTTCCGATATCCGGGTCATTTGAGTTCATATGAAAATTAATCATTCTGGTTGTGCAGGTTCGGCCATTTCACCGACTTTCAGTCATGATTACATTTAAATGTAATTAGGGATATGGGAGGGACTGCGTGATTACATGTTTATACTCTTAAATAATAATATGGGGTCCAAGACTGTTCTCCAGCAGCGCTTACACCACAAAGTGTACAAAGTGTACGGTTACGTTCATTCGCTGAAGGGCCAGTCCCTCACATCAATTTCACTCCAACTTAAATAATATATAAGCATTATTTTACAACATATAGTACGGTAGTATGTTCACGCGCACATTCTCATGCTTTAAGTGTTAAAGGGAGTTCTGTTCACTATCGTTGTATCTCGTATTTGTTAGGCTATATCAATGTAAGCATAACACGTCGGATGCGATTTCATTAAATCCATTAAATAACAAATCGATAAAAAAAAGTTATGCCAAAGGAATACTATTGTATTTCTTCCAACGACGCTTCACCTATTGGTACATACTGGTTAGTTAAGTTTGCCACGCTGATGTTGAAATGGGATGTCAGCACGTGCACTCATGAACCAACACTTTGTATAAGAGGAGAGGCGTAGGGACTGGACATGCAAGGCAGGCAGTCGTATATGGGGGTGGGGGGGGGGAATTAAAGATTTTTATTCAAGAAGAGTATTTGTTCCACAGTCTTGGGGTTCAGTCTGTTCATTTTCTTACAAACAACCTCCCCAGCCTTTGAAAAAATATGTTTACGTGGAACTAATGATGCTGGACTGCATCAAAACTCCAGTGCAACATTGTAAGGAGTAGGATAGAATGTTTTGTGATGCCCAGTACTGAAGTGGATAATTTGGTCATTGAGGTCACAGTGAACCTCAACAATCGCGTCACCTTTGGCATTTCTGACCTGCCTGGTTTCCAAACACATGGCTGTCTAATAGCCCCACAGATTCTCTGCAAAATATAATAAACATTAACTAGTGCTGAACTGTCAGTGCTTTCGAATAATACACTATGTTACATTATAGCACTGTGTAGGAGCTAAATGGCCCCTAACTGCATATATTTAATCGCACTTCCCGGTAGCATTCCCATATGGGCAGGATCTGGGCAAACCCATATGGGCATAATATGGGCTGAACGATATGGGTACCATATGTGCAGGATCTGGGCAAACCCATGTGGGTGAAATGTGGCTGAACGCGATATGGGTAACACAGAGATTTTGTCTAAAAAATTACTGCTGTTATAATTGTCTTGAACACACATACAATTGTTTAATTCTTAATATTTAATTAAGTTTCTGAGTGGAAATTTGAAACCCCCGGGGCCAAAACTATTACAAGGGAATTAACGTCCCAAATGTTGAGCTCCGGAATGCGATCTTGAAAAGTTCACACCAGGAACTGAGGTATTTAACCTTACCTAGTCCTGATAAGATTGTGAAGAATAAAGGTGGACAAAGTGGAAAATGGATAAAAAAAAACATATGGTTCTGTATTGTGCTTTACTTCCTTTACTGTACCTTTTTTGGTTTCCTGAATACGGCAAACGCTATATATTTGTTATCCATAATAAATGTACAGTATACAAATATTTTTAAAAAAAAATTTTAAAGTCAATTGACTTTGAGCTTAAAGGGATGTCTGTCACTTTAAGAGGCTTACGCGCTCATACGGTCGAGGAGGGGAGGGAGAGAGAGGTATAGTGGCTTTCAGGAGAGCGGAGATTCACGGTTTTTCTTTGACCGTGTTTCTTAATTTTCCAAAATGCTGTTTTATTTCTTTTATGGCCAGTTGGAAAGCATTGAGCACATCTATAACCTCTTATTGAGTGATACTCTTCAGATCTCAGTGGGGTAACATTAATTTTTAAACTTACCAGGGCAGGTACTGCAGCATTCCAAAGGACGTTACTCGCAAAACTAATCCATTACGGACAGCTGAGTACTCTGTAACTGTGACTCCGTATGCTCAACTGATTAGTTCAAAACAAAACCTTGGTCTGGACTTGTACTTTCTGGACCGGAACTGTCTGTAAGGATTACTTTGTGAGTAACTTCCCCGGCACTGTTTTTCAAATAATGCCCTCTGAATTGGTACTTTTCCCATTAAGACCTATTGAAAAGCAATTCACGTGCTTCCAAAATGACAGCAATTTATCTTGTGAATGTTAAAATGTCTGTTAGAAAGCTCGATACCCTCTGATACATTAACTACTACACTGATTACCTCCTGCGACTGCACGTATTCTACTATACAGTTTTTAAAATAACATGTAGTATGTCTACAATGCCCTATACTGTAAAAACCTCAAGATCAGAGGGCATTGTTTTAAAAATTATACAGTGAAATATCTTTATTGAACTTTCTAACAGATGTACTGACATTGAAAAGATCAATTTCTGTCAACAACCCAGAAGGTGCATAGTCTGTGTAAGGTGGCACGGATCTCGCGAATAAGACACTAATTTCAGCCTCTTATTAATATTAACAACTTTTAATACTTCAACATTTTAAACCCTAAAGCACAGCAGCTGTACCACTCCTACAAACAAAATCTACCAACATTTCACAAGCAATACATGGTATTTGAATGCTGTTCTCGAACAAAACAAAAAAGAAGAGAAATAAATACCAAAGAGAAAACAAATGAACGGAATTCTAAACAAAAGCGTTAAAACAAAACCTCAATTCCAACTTAAATTGGTATATATTATAGACTTCTTTGGAGTCCACTTGCATTTGAGAATGTAAAAATAAATATAAAATAAAATAGTCCCAAAACATATTGAGGATAATTGGAGTTAGCAAATTGCTGGTGTGTGAGTGAATGGTGTGTGAATGAATGATGTGTGAGTGAATGTGTGTGAATGAATGGTGTGTGAATGAATGGTGTGTGAATGTGCTCTGTGACAGGTTGGCGCCCATCTTGCATTGTTCCCTGCCGTACACCCAAAGCCTCCAGGTTAGACTGGATAGACCGCCCAGCCCTGAATAGGATATTCTAGAAAAATATGAGTATTCTAGAAAAATGTAGATGACAAAGTGGCAGGGTTGTCCAGCAGGATTCTTGTATGTTAATACCATTTATTGTGACATCTGTTCTAGATGCTGGCATCCTGTCTGGTGTGCTGCTACCTTGCAGTAGCTTAAGACGTAAAGGAACTGCGTTAAAAACAGAGTACTCTCTATTATAGGAGATATTATGACACTAAATCTAGGTAAGTATGTGAGCAAATGTCCCTCTCGATTGGTCAGTTTGGAGAGTAATGGAATATTACTGTTAACCCAATTGGGTAAAAAAGGGATTTATTCTTAAATTTGAAGTATTTAATATTCCAAATTAATTGTTTATTGAGTAATTATGTTTGTATATAAGAAGCCAGGATTCAAGTGCTCGCTTGTAGAAGTTAGATAATTGTACTGGAAGTTTATTCACAGTAAAATCACAGTTAAGGAAGAACTCCAAGCCCGTTTTCAAAAAGTAGATTTGTAATTAGGTTCCATAAGTTATTTTTATTTTTAACGTAATGCTTAATCCAGTTCACCTTGTATGCCACCTTGAAGTACACGCAGGCCAGATTTATACGTCTTAAGATATTTCCCCGCAGAATCTGATAGCCCCCAAAAATATATAACCTGCAAAATATAATAAACATTAACTAGTGCTGAACTGTCAGTGCTTTCGAATAATACACTATGTTACATAAAGCCTATAGCACTGATTTGCTGAAGAAGCTGGTTGAGCTTCTGCTAGCGGTTCCGCAGATGTCTTGGATGTCGAAGACTCTACAGCTGTGTCCCTTGATCTCCTCATAACTGCCGCACGTTCTGCTCTAAGCCTTTTCACTGCTGGGTGGGCATTCCTGGAGCTACAGAAGCCAGCATTGGACAACCTTCTGCCTCTGCGTTTTCATGAGTGATGCCACTTTTGATCTTGACATTCCCATTTCTTCTGATAGCTTGACAGTGGCCTGTTGGAAAGCACTGAGGACATCTATAACCTCTTATTGAGTGATACTCTTCCAGTGTTTCCCTTACCATTATATTACGGGGGCGCCCCGCCCCCCCTTGAAGGTTAAGTTAGTTTTATTTAATTTTATTTTCTATATAGTGCCAGATCACTACAGAAGTCATTTAAGGTTATCTTTTCTATAGAACAGGTCTATATATTTTCCTTTTATTAAACAAATATATAGCCTTATGTTATTTATCTTATTTACACAACAGCTTGCCATTTTTGTCTCGACACGGTCGCGCGTTTACAATTCTCCTCTGCCCTCTGTATCGCGCATGGCGGAGTTCCGCCCCGATGTGCGCGCACAGACACGTGCGCGCACACACAGGTGAGCAGACTCCCACCAGCGGGCAGAAAGCGCGCCCCGGAAAATATGCTGCATCAAGCACCTGAAACGCAGACAAAAATATCAATATTACACTATAAACTGTGAGAAGGGCTTCTCAACCATGAACAGGGCAATAAATATGTTTCACAATGGGATTTTCTGCTTTAAATTATCAGTATTTTAAGCTATTAGCTATCAGTTAATCCCCAAAGCTGTAAATTTAGGGGAAATACTGTCTTCAGACCTCAGTGGGGTAACATTAATTTTTAAACTTACCAGGGCAGCGTCCACTGGCTCCCTTTGGCTGAACAAGCACTGCAGCATTGAAAAGGTGCTGTTCCAGCATTTGATCATGTGACTTTGGCATCCCTCGATACAAGCATCTACTCATAATTTGAAGAACACTGCTTCGTAGTTTTGTCATGCTGAAATGCAGAGGCACAGCGACAGGACAGGCAAACCATTTCAGAGATCCTGTTGATAACTGCAGGCAACTGTTCCAGGGCGCCCCCTCGTGGCTGGTTTGGAAATGCCCGCCTTTTGTATCGGATAATAAATTAAACGCAGAAAGCAATGGCTGACAACCAGAAGCTCAGAGAGAGGACTGGCAGGGCAGGGGCCCCGAGGTGGGAGGGGGGGCCCCGACGGCGGTCGATTACAGGGTAAATTGCAATGACAAATCTGCTTTATTCGTGTATTACATTTTTCACAAAAGTGAAAATAAATGTCTTGTGTTTATTAAATTGTCTTTGTTGATATTATGAATTTACATTTCACAGTAAAATAAAGGTCATAAACTTTACCATGAAGGGGGAGGGGGAGTGGGAGGCCCCCATGGAGTAGTTTGGCTTGGGCCCCCAGAGTCTCTAGAATCGCCTCTGCTGAAATGGGTGGTTTTTGTACAACAGGGGGTATGACATTACATGTGTCGTAATCTATTTTAAGCACGGGGTTTGTCAATGTCAAAAAAATCAGAAAGCCCAAAACCATGTGAAACAGCAAATATTACACTTTTTATATTCGGATGAAACTATGATATTTGATCGTATAATTTATAAAATGTGTTGAGACTTTACTCACAAAACTAATCCATTACAGACAGTTGAGTACTCTGTGATTGTGAGTCTTTATGCTCAACTGGTTATTATCGTCCATCTTCCATATGCTTATGCAAACTATGGGTGTTTTTCAGTATGCATGCTTGACTTAGCTTTTGTTCTTCCATCGCTGAACACCAGGTCCAATACTCAAGAACAGAAGTACAGAGGACGGTAAAAATCCCTCGGCGTTGTTCTTCCCCTGCCCTAAATATCAAGGATACGTAGGCTGCATCCTCGCCAAATGAGAACAATCCCATAATTTATTGTGCCCCAAGTTAGTCACTTAGGTATAATGAAAGTGAAGAGAGACTTTTGACAGTTTAAAAAAGTATGAACTTTATTTGGTTTATTATTTCTACAAATATATATTTGGTATTTTTATATGACTATAGTATATTATTAAGGTAAATCATTCCAGAACTTTTTTTTTTTAATACACTTTTCAGATGTTCAGTATTAAGCTAAGAAATATTGTCTTCTTTATTCCTTAATTTTTTTCATTTTGTTCCAAAAAGATGAACTTCTTGCCTTTGCGTTTGACCCGGAGGTCCCGCCCCCTCTGTGGGGGGGCACGTGTCAGTGCGGGGGGCCAGGGCAGCTGTGGGACGTGATGGAGGCGTGTTTGTACAGGGCCCGGTCCAGATCCACTTCCTGGTTCTGGACCTTAATCTTGCCTATGCAGCCGTGTAAGTACTCAGAGCCGCTGTGGAGGGAGCCACCTAGAGGCAACAGTCAGTAATTCTGTAAAAATGCAGCCATCCTGTACACAAACTCTTCCTTAAGCCTGACAATCGATGCATACAAACCCCCCGCCCCCAAATATGGCACTGATCTAATGAGACCATATGTATCCCCAGAACCACCTCAACTCATTTCAGGACCCTAAGCAACATTTGATTAACCTAGCTGTCATCAGTCATCAGACAGGCTGATCGGATTGGGGCGCCCCCTAATGGCCGCTGGGGTCTAAGCAGCCACTCAGTTTGCTATATGTATCCAGACTCAGAATTAACAGGTGAGGAGGTCCCGATTTACCCCTAAGGGTTATTATGAGACCCCACCTAATTATTAAAGATTAATAAGTGACTAAATGACCTCAGTGAGTTCTTACCCATCACCCCCCCGAAAGCCAGGAATAATCCTTTGTCCCACTCTGTCAGCCAATCCCGTGGATCGCCCGGGGGTGTTTGTTTTATTGTGAAATTTGTGGTTCCGTAGTGGACCTTGATCTGGTGCCTTGAGAGGTTCAGGGTCAGAGAATTCTCACCCGGGACCAGCTGTATAATGTGAGTCAGTGTGTCCGCATTTATTTCCAATTGCTGTAAAAGGAGCAGAATTCATACTATGATGGACGTCATTTTCTACGAGAATCTCCACTTACTAAGTTACTAAGTCACCACAAGTTTAATATTTTAAAACATGGGTGTAAGGACAACATAATTCATCAGACCCAGAAACATCACTTTTACTGTAGAGCTTGAACATTATGGCGCCCCTGCTGGTTCAAAGTGGAAATCCTATTGTCTGACAGGCATTGTATTGTTTTGAGATGTGTTATAAGTATGTATGTACCCAGGTGATCTACATTGTAGATTAAATGTGGAGTTGTAGCACTGTGTTGTCATGGTGGATCGTGAGGGAATTCTGTGGTCTGTGATATGCCAACATTAAAGGTGTAAGCTACCAAATACTAAACCAATATGACTGATGTTTCCCCAGGGGGAAGAAGAGAATGTGGACAGTCTGGGAATCCCTGAGGGCTGGGTTAAGAAACACTAGCATTAGGTAATGTTAACACTGTGTGTGTGTGTGTGTGTGTGTGTGTGTGTGTGTGTGTGTGTGTGTGTGTGTGTGCGTGCATGTGCGAGTGTGCGTATGCGCGTGTGTGTGTGTATGTGTGCGTACGTGCGTGCGTGTGAGTCGGCGTGTGCATGTGTGCGTGTGTGAGTGCGTGCGTGTGTGTGTGTATGGATGGGTGAGTGTTTGAATCTATATGTACCTTTGTCTGATTGCTGACAGTGACGATAACCAGGGACTCGTGGTTTTGGGTTTGGATGTTCAGGAAAGACCCAGTCCAATCCTCCATGTGTCCTTCCACTTCTACAATTATGTTGTCCCTGCTCTGTGATGGGAATGGGGGGGGAGGAAGAGAGAGGGAGACTGGGGTGGAGGGAGAAGAGGGTGGATAGAGGACCAGGGCAAGGCTGGGCAAACACATTTTAGCAGCCAAACATTAAGGAGGAACTCAGTCTTTGTGTAAGGGCTAACTCAAGTCAGAATTAAATTGTCACAGCCAGTAGGGAGCAAAAATGTGGATTGTTTAGCAGGGAGCCAGGAGGGAGCAGAAACAAGGTCGCTGAGGATCGGGTTGAGAAGCACTTCTTTGTACTCCAAAATTGTTCTGCTTGAAGTTCTACAAGCTACATTTCTCTTGCAGATATGTAATTTTACCAGTAATAATTTACCATTTATTTTACCAATAGTATTTTGCTCTCCACCAGTCAGAGTTATCATGGGATGCATTTTATTGCAGTTTGTGGGACTTAAACTGAAGTGTGTCTCACCAGAGGTGTTGAACACCACCAAGCCTTCCCCCGAAAAGTAGCTTCCTGGCTGGATGTCAGGAAAACAGGAGTAAGCATTTGGGTCAAGGTCCGCCACCCACGGATCACTGAGGTTCAGCCAGATACCCCGTCGAATGCAACCGTCCATCGCCAGGACCAGCTGGGGCCATGGAAAGATCCAGAAATAGCATGAGAGAGATTAATATCATGAAGTGTTGAATCGGTATTTTACATCAGCATACAGAAGAATGCAGGGATGTGGTGAATCTGCAAAAATCCTTCCTGAATCCACAAAGCGGACATAACCACTGAGTCCCCATCTGATTGGCAGTCGCAGTAACATGTGACAGAAAAGGGCGAGTGTGACTGACCGGTTCAAAAAGCTCTTTCTCTTGCCTCAGCATCCTGCCCAGGGAAATGCGTATCTGCCCCGTCATGTCGCCTTGCACCCTGGCCAGTGGGGAGTCCAAGCCTACCATCAGCGCCACCTGCTGGTCCACCTCCAGAACCACAATCTTCCCCTCATTGCGAACCTCCAACTGTTCAGTGGCAAAAGTGGCCATTTTGAGCTTTAACAGCTGAGTTAGTTAGTTGGTTAGCTGAGAACTGGCTTGTAGTTTGGACCCAGGAAATTGAGAAAAGGAGAAGGGAGAGAGGAAGGAGGACAGAATCAGCTATGTGTCTCGATGGCCCCAGACCCTACCTGATGCCACTCCCCGTCGTTTAGCCTGGGGCCCCCTGACACCATGCTCAGGATGTCCGCCTTCTTGATCTGCATTTCGGGCACACCCCCTCGTAGCACCAGCACAAACCAGTCGGCGCCCCCTTGTGTGTCCCCGTAAAATACCAGCCCCTCGGGGTCCAGGGTTCTGAACTCAAAAATGGACCTGGCACTAAAAAATAACGTGAACAAAGATCAGGAGCGGAGAGCTAGCTGCCATTGGATGGAATATTGCAGTAGTGCCCCCCACCCCCCCCCCCGTTTTCATTGGCCATGAGTGCCGTCAATTGTATGCCCAGTTTCCCCGAATGCATGTATGTGATGCAACTATGATTCTAGTAGTTTCAAGAATTGCATGAATATACATGAGTAGCAGCCATAATTATTGTACAGTTTGAGAGAATATCTATCCATCCATCACCATAGCTGCTTAATCCAAACTGGGGTCAAAGGGGGGACCAGAGCCTATTCTGGGAACAAGGGGTGCAGGCAGGAACCAACCCTGGGCCAACATACCATAGGGTGCACACACACACACACAATTACAGGGCCAACTGAGAGTCACCAATCTACCTATCCTGCACACTTTTGGACGGTGGGAGGAAACCAGCGGAAACCCACATGAACACGGGGAGAGCATGTGAACTGCACACAGAAAGATCCTACAGCCAATCGCTAATGTCCTACACCCAACCCGGGGACCGAACCCAGGACCTTCCTGCTGTGAGGCAGCAGCGCTAACGAACTCCACACAGCAAGGTCCTACACCCAACCCGGGGACCGAACCCAGGACCTTCCTGCTGTGAGGCAGCAGCGCTAACGAACTCCGCACAGAAAGGTCCTACACCCAACCGCTAACGTCCTACACCCAACCCGGGGACCGAACCCAGGACCTTCTTGCTGTGAGGCAGCAGAGCTAACCGCTGCGCCACTGTGCCGCCCATTGAGAAAAAATGCTTTTTAAAAAATTTCGTACACTTGATAGAAAGATGCAGTGACAGCCTTCAGGATTCTACCCCTTTTCATTGTAGCCCCCCCTCCACGAGATGAGTGTAGGACGGGCTGAGGCTTACCTGCCAGTGCCGGTAAGGTTGACATTGGTGTGTATGAGGGGACAGAAGGACCCACATCTCCCTCCCAGGTGAATCAGTCTCTCTCCAGGCACCGGCTCCTGCCCATCACACAGAGGCAGAGACCGAAACCCCATGGGGTCAGATTCAAATTCCGGGGCGCGGGAATGTGACCAAATCGTCACCTGCCTCTCAGTGCATGTGCACACACATGGATGCAAACTTTTGCACAAATGCCCTTTTTATCCATCCGCCATGGCCGTTTTTAAGGCTCGCTGTACCTACATGACAGCATGGCTATGGCGAGCGGATGTAACACCATGTAGTTGGAGGACAAACCAAATACAAACATTTGCTGTTTACAGAACGACCCTCTGACCCCCACCCCCACCCCCCGGGGGTGCAAAGTCTGAAACCTTCAGGTCAGAGCAGCTCTCTAACAGACGCCTACTGCTTTGTGTGTTAAAGCAGGCTATTCCCCATTCAAGAGGCCAATGCTGTGTTAACAGTAGCATTAGCGATAGCCTTAACAACGGTATTAGCCACAGTATTAACATTAGCGATAGCTTTAACAACAGTATTAGCCACAGCATTAGCGTTAGCAAAAGCATTAGAGATAGTGTTAGCGACAACATTAGCTTTAGCATTAACACTAAAAATAGTGTTACAACAGCATTAGTGATATTAGCAGGATTTGGCTTTGCTTTCCCTTCCTTTCGGAGGCAATCTGGACTTTCTACTGGCATCACCCAGAAATCATGAGTAGGACCTGACGAGAGAGGCTCTTTGCCACTAAATGTTGCTCCATCGATGGCGTTACCTCAGTCAATGGGTGGATGACATGAATCTGGAGCTGAACTTAACTCCCTTTAAGCTGACACCCGCTGTGGGTTATGGTTTCCTGCCCATTTCGTCATGCTCTGTGGAGCACAAACCTGTCCCGAGACCTTACGCCCACCGTAGCGCCTGACCTGTGTCCCAGTCACACAGCGGTGTCATAGGAGACCACAGCAGGCAAAGTGACACCGCCTAGCTTCTAACGCGTACAGATCCATTTCCAGCTATTCCATCACAGTGGACTTTCGCTCAGTTGAAAACTGAATTCATATCACCGGATATTACTGGAGTCTGCTTGGCTCAGTCTATGCGGGGTAACTCACCATTCCTTTGCGTCCATCTCCAGCATCTGCCTCCTCCACCCCTAAGCTCAGCAGCCAGATGACACCCACGCAGCCTAGCAGAGCCACGTTAAGAGCCATCGCGTGGAGATGTTCTCCTGCTGTCCTCACGCGCCAGGATCCCTTTCAGTTCTCTGGAGATCTTCCTGTGCATAAAGTTAAATAAACAATGGATCGGCATGACTCCCCCTCTGGATGTGCGCCTTTGCTACCCCAATCTGAGAGCACTGAGGCTCAGCTCCAAACCCCTACCTCTGACCCCTGCCTTTTCTCCAAAATACAGAAAGATTGCAGCAGCGTTACAGGGTGTCTGTCAACAGCAGCAGCACGAGCACGGAGCTGACCGCTAACGTTGCCCTTTCCCCCTCTAGGAGTGTCACAGTCGACTTTAGATGATCACTTTTAAAGTGTTTTCACAAACACCAATCAGCAAAGCAGGTTCCATTCAGCCTGACAAAGAATCATCCCCATTGGTCCTCGTATGCGGAGCGGTACTAGTGCCAAGTGAGGAGTCGCTGACTGTTTCCAGGGTCGCTGTCCAGAGGGGGGTGGATTTTAGCCTGAACCTGGCTGCGGTTCAGGTCCCGATAGCTCCGGCTGACTGGTGGAGCTGTCCCTTGTTTTCCGGAGGGTGATCTTCATTGATTCCCCTGTGAAACCCACTTTCTCCCAATCTCCATCTTTGCCCTGCAGTTTATGGTGCCCACAGGGTTTGTGGAAGTTTTACTTACGCGAAATTGTACTGAGGGCAGAAATAAAAATGATTGGTTCAGAAAGATAACTAATCAGATTGTAGAGGAGCTGGGTCCAAGCCTAGAGGCAGTGGGACCAACCAATCAGGTGTTTTGGTCCCGCCTCCTCTAGTTGCAATCTGATTGTACAAGCTGATCTTGGATAATTGCTGGGCTCGTGGTTGCGTGAGTCAAGTGTTTTATGCTTTTTATTTGCTTAGCAACGGCATTCAGGCTACCCACCCGACTAACCCATGGCAACAGATATAGTGATTCAGCCTAAAATAACTTGAGATATGAGTTTGGTTTCCTCCGCAGAGCTACTCTGTCTGATGTTTCCTGTGGTAATGCTTGCAAATTTATCTCCACACCATCTCCACAGGCTGGCATATACACGCGCTGGTCTACCTTATGTGACTTTATAATGGATACGATTGTTCAATAGATTACATGACATATTACACATTTTATTATAGGGCTGGGACAGACAGAGGGGAGACCGGGTTGATTCACGTGGGGAAGCGCTGGTGTGTGCTTGAAGACGAACCGCTCCGTTCACTCGCGGCTAATGTGGTTTGGGGATCGCGGTGTGCCCCGTCGCTGATATTACGTCGGCCGCGGGTGAGGCAAGTACGGGGGATTGGGTAACTTTGTAGGGAAGTTAGTCTTGTGCTGTCCATAGGGAGCCGCGGAGTGCATCGGGTATTGAGAGCTGTGACTGTATGTGCGGCTGTATCTCGGCACGGAACCTCCCCCTTCTCTGGAGGAGGACGGGGAGGCTGGCATTGCCTCACTCCAGGGGAGTAACCGTCCTTCTCCTTTATGACAATTACCTTTTGGTGTGTGTGTGTGTGTGTGTGTGTGTGAATGTTTGCTGATGCAGTTGTAGCCGAGGCTTGCAGCAGGGTTTGCTGAGAGCGAGTGACGGAGGGCGATTCTTTTTAACACGGAGTGTAATGCTTATTCCCTCACATAGTGTGTGTATTGCAGATTATACATTGTGTCGGGTGTGACTGCATGCTTTGCTGTGTACACGTGGGAGGTGTCGCCTTCTATTGCCATGAATTGTCCCCTAGGAAGAATTGCAGCCCTCAGATGTAATTATTAATAAAGATATTCCCTCTTTACACCTCCGTCTCACGTGTCTGAACTTCTCCAGCTAATTTATAAAAAGGTGGAGGCAGCGGTACCAGTGGACCCGTTTAAGCTTAGCGCTTATTATATTTGTCTGGGCAAGCTAAACTTATTGTTATATAGCCTATAAAATGTGCGCGCGTGGGTGCGTACGTCCATATTTTACGTCGTTTGTTTCGGTGGCTGAAAGAAAAAAAACCCAGAGGCTGTTGCACCCACCGGAAAAATGTTGCATATTTGAGAAAATCTGGAGCGTCACCTTATCTCTCGCTTTCCCAACTCTCATGCATCTGGCGGGACACTCAAGAAACTTTACGGCCAATCTATATTATTCCATTATAAAGCTAAAATTAGCTACACCAATGGCGTACGTTGGGGTAGTTTGCAAACCATTCTATTTACAAGGTAATAAAACTGTTACATACATGTTATTGTGTGTGAAGACTTGTCTCGAACTGAAAATCGCACGCAACACACCTCGAGACTCACTAGAATATTGATTAGTAGTGTACTGTATTAAAATACTTTTTTGCCTTACGATATTCTCTGTCCGATATGATTATTTAAACGTAACCCCATCGCACTACCTTGGTTTATATCACGTCAAAACTTTAATCGTCCTATAAACCACAAACTAATACGTTCTAATTACAGGACCTCTGAGCTCAGGGGAATTCCAGGACCACACCACAATGCTATTTAGAAGCACCTTCATTCAGGAGGGTAAAGATAGATTGGACAGCCGAAACAGGGCATGTACTGCGACCTCCTGGAAGATGGGGGGCGCTGTGTGACTCAGTGGGGTAACCTGCTGTGTCTGTGATTGGAAAGTCAGGGTGGATTCAAATCTCAGGGTCGGTAGAGTGATTTCATTACTGGGCCCTTGAACAAGGCCCTACTCAATTGCTGCTGGGACTGTCTGTATACCGCCTCACAGAAAGAACAGGAAAGCACCCATATAAGGACATAAAGGGGAAGCAGGAGACAGGTGAAATTAATAATGCTCTGAATTAGTGACTGAAACTTTGTTACCTGACTCCCAAATACACCTAGTGGGGCACTGCCACACCTTGTTCAGGAGTATACACTGTATGGACACCGTGCCATTTCCCCATATATAAGCTAGAGTATTTAGCCAAAGGTTGTTTTCAGGGTGATTTGGAGACTGGGCCGGCTCAGCGCGGAGCTTACAGACTTATAACGACTTGTAACGCTCTGCTGGCGATGGGAATGTGATGCCGACGTACGTCTACACGTCACCCTGTCGTGAAAGAAGCTCGGGCTGCGATTAATTTCTGAAATAATTTGCAGGGATTGTAGCAAACGGTATTCGCCGACACCTCGCGATGTGCAGTCTGTGTTCCTCATTAACCACGCTTTCTATTCCTTTTCTCAGTTTTCCGTCCCTCATACTGTACAATCGTTAACCGCAACCGCGGTTGTTCTCCGCTACCTGGTTCCTCTCGATGATCCCGCGGAGGATCTCACTGTGTGGGAATCAGTACTCGTGCTTGGCGCTTGCAGGGACGAGTCGAGCCCCTTTCACGCTGAGCATGTCTAATACCGGGCAGGGCGTGTGCCCGCTTTCGCGTCTGCAGCTGGTGTTAAACACCGAGACGTGTGGGAGCTGAGAGGAGGGTGTGGCTAACGGCTGTGCGCGTGTGTGTTTGTATCACTTTTTTTTGGTTCATTCACAGTTTCTTTTTGCTATGCTGGTGACATTCTTAAAGATGTGTGTCTTAGCAGCTTGTGACACTATGTTTGTGATCAGTGGGCTGCTGGTTCAAATCCCATGGTTGGCAAAGTGATCGTACACTTTTTCTCAAAGAAAGAACATTGCTTTGGATATAATCACCTGTTATGACAATAAAAAAATAATTTAATCAGCTAGAAGTGACTTCTCGGTAAACCTGATTAGTGAGGCTCTGTGCTTGTTCGCATAATTGGTATCTGAGTCTCTTTTATCCAAAGTGATTTCGTTAAATTAGGTCGCTTGCCTCGTTAATTAGTGTCTGAATGCAGATGGAATTCTGGGTAAGGAGGGCTTTTCTTCAGTGTGACACCAGCGGATAATGAGCCTTCGTTGTTTTTTGTCTGTGTGGTTGGGAACACAAGCAACCCCCTCCCCCCAGGGCACGCAGACACTGACTTGCCAACCTTTCTGAAACTGCAATGGTGAAGAACATCGGAGATCCTCCCCCACGTCTAGGCGGGGGTGCCGTCCTCCCCCCGTGATGCACGCTCATGCAGCAGCATGTTTCCTGTGCTGCCGGTTGCACAATCGCTCCTGTCGGTGGGCGATCAAGGAAGTTGCCCTGAAACCAAGGCCAGATCCGAGACATGGCCTCATCCGGGCGGCTCTGCGGCGGGGAGCTTTGGCTGGATCGTCCTGACGGCGCGGCCAGATGTTGGCATGAAGCCATCAGCTTTAACCCGACCAGAGAGACTGTCATTTACTCTAGCGTAACATTTGAAATAGATGCAAACTAGAATGATCAATTTTTGTTTTAAAAATGTGAAAAGTTTCCTTACCGGTTTTGGCCAGCTTTTTCTGACGGGGGGGGCATGGGAATGCAGAGAATGTGCCTGAGGTGCCTTTACACCACCTGATCTGAAAACAAGCATCTGCAGCAACCTGGGCAGCCCAGAGAGAGAAGCCTGCCGCCCAGGCACCAGTCACAGGCCCCAACTACAGGCCCCGCCCAGGCACCAGTCACAGGCCCCAACTACAGGCCCCGCCCAGCCAGCAGCTACAGGCCCCAACTACAGGCCCCGCCCAGGCACCAGTCACAGGCCCCAACTACAGGCCCCGCCCAGCCGGCAGCTACAGGCCCCAACTACAGGCCCCGCCCAGCCGGCAGCTACAGGCCCCGCCTATCCGGCAGCTACAGGCCCCAACTACAGGCC
>JAODJW010000099.1:142711-155281 GCA_026777045.1 Hyperopisus bebe
GCTTATGTTGCTGAGATGTTTTTTTCTGTTCCTACACTGTACTCCCTACTGGAGTACAGTCTGGGGGCTGTTTTTTTATTCTCCTCCTCTCTTCTCATATAATTCTGTTTTCTCTGTTCTTCCTATATCCCCTGTCTTCCTGACCTGTCTACTCCCTATAATGTGATGTGTGTATATGTATGGTCGGGTTGGTGGCCAGTTTTTCGCTGGTACTTGTGACTATTGACATGGTGTATTGCAACAGCAATAAAGGGCTTTCATCATCATCATCATCATCATCATCATCATCGTCATCAAATATATATTGTTAGACTGAATTACTGATGTCAGGCACTGCTCAACAGCGACATCTGGTGGGGACTGGCAGCCCCTAATGTAGAGACGCCACCGTTGTTCAGTATGTAGACCTGGAGTACTGCAAAACCGTTCAAACGATCTTCATGCTGGTGTAAAACTACAATAGTATGTCTGTGCATGCAGTAACCATCCAATATACCCAGGTACTTGTTGACTTGATTACTATCATAACTGAGCTGTGAAATTTAACGAAGTTCAGGAGGGAAAGTTTGGGAAGTGCAGCTTCGTTAGCCATCGTGTGACACATGGGTTCTCTGTTCTGGGGGAACGTCGATAAATGGTACCATAGTTCAACTATTACTATTCTGATAAATGCATTGTTTACATTTCAAGAAGTAAATAAATAATAAATAGCATATTGAACTGTTCAAGCAGTCTGACTTTTTCAGCCCTGCCTGGTTTCTTCCTAACGTCCATCATTTGAGGCACTTCCAGAAAATAGACCAAATGTCTCCTGCAATGCAATAAAAACCTGTTATTTTGACTATATTGATCTGTGAATGCAATCAAAAAACTAAAAATGCCAAAAGTTTTGTGTTTTGTTTGGTTACTTATGGTTAAGGTTAGGGCTGGGTAGGGGTTAAGGTCGTCATGTTGGGAAATAAATGAAGAGTCCCCATAAAGATATACTTACAAACCTGTGTGTGTCTGTGAGTGAGTACGTGCGTGCGTGCGTGTGTGTGAGAAAACTCACTGGTTAACATTCAGAAGCACTGTTGTAAAATTTTAATGATGTGAAATGATTCTGGTTCAGACGAGCTCAATTTTAAACTTGCCAAATTATTTTGTTTCTGACTGGTGCTCTGACAAAACGTCCTACTTTGTCAAAATATCCTACCATAGTGCTAATCGATAGCACTAACCCTAACTCTTAACCTAACCCTAACCCCCCAAAACCCCCTAAACCCCTTACCTTAAACCTAACCCTAACCCCTAAAACCTAAAGCTAACCCCCAAACGGTGGAACTGCACATGCGCAGAACGGCTCGATAGCACGTCTCGATAGGTAGGATGTTTTGTCAGAACACCGGCGCAGTAGCTAAGCAGTACAGCAGGAATTCTGCTGAGTCTGTCGAATGGTCACCCCGGGGCTCCACATAAGTGTCTTAGTGAATTTTTGGAAAACTGGAACGAAATTCTTGGTTCTTTTTACTGTGTTACATCTGGTTAGCGTTTGCGAATGTTGTAATATGAAACCATGTTTTTCTGATCAAATATGAACTTGAGCACTGATAACTGGCCATGAACGTTGTCTTTCCTTTGTGTGGTTCTGTAAATACGGGGTTAGGTCCAAGCTACAAGCAGGGTGTTGCCTTTTTATTGCCTCTTGTTACTGTAAGCCCATCTCCACCCTGAAGGGACGCAACCAGGACGCAAATCAACATCAGGCTGCGCGGCGCTTTGAAACGCAGCTCTGCCACTGCGTCCAAAGGTCTCCGTGTTACGCGCGACCTGAAATGGGCAGGAATGAGAAGCCGCCGGTACATTTGGTCCAGATCTTCATGACAGACCTTAATCGCCTTCATCCTACGTTTGCTCAGGGTGAGACTATACAGTCACTCTCAAATATACATAACTAGCAATATTTATTTCTTTAGTATAAATTAAGTCCTATTTAAACAACAACAAAAAAAAAACAAAATGATGGGATTTGTGCATACTTTGTCGTTACTAGAATTCACACGTATGTGATGTAGCTGTAAGATATATATTGGATCATTCTGTGATGCTTTTTTCGATGTTGCGAATGGTTGAGTATTTTATAATACTAGTAATAATAGTATTTGAAAATATATTGTTCGGTTCCATATATTTGTAATTCAACTGTAATTTAAGTATAACCTGATTTGTATATATATGTTATTACGTATTTCAGGTTGCGCTCAAATCAATGCAGATTATAGCGTAGATTTGTTCCAGTTTGCTCCTGTTGCACCAGGAGTCCTTGCCTGTAGCATATGACTGGATATGCGTGCGTGTGTGTGTGTGTGTGTGTGTCCTGCTCTGGACTGGCATTAAGTACAGGGTGCATCTTGAGTCCTGGGCTACCTGGTATAGACTCCAGGCCGCAGTGTAACTGACTGTAATTCGACGTTTGATGATAGATGGATGGAGTTTGATGGGATTCCGATCACATATAAGTCGCTAAACTTTATTTAAAGGAAGAAGATGGAGCTGACCAACCTGAAGGGCATACGGAAGGAGAGGAATGTCAGTGAGTCCAGTCCCGCCACCTTTGGGAAGAAGTTCATGGATCAGCTTTGCACTTTCGTACATAGCAGCCGGCTGTATGAATTCAAAATTTACATCCAGTTGATATTTAAATTGATCATTATCAGAGTTGAAGTATCACATTTTACAAAAGTAGCCAGTTTCTAAACAAGAAGCCATTACAGTTGAGGTGGGGGTCACAGGTTCACGCACAGAGCCAAAGAAATGGCCCCAGATACTGATGACTGGTGGTGTGGGGGGGTCCTGGCTACCTGGGGGCCACTGCCCCCTGCCACGTTCAGTCATCACATGACCCCATAAATGAATTTGTGCCCCCGTGATCAGTCACACATTCCGCCATTTTGTCTGTTCGCTCCCTAGAGTTTGACACCTCTCAGAGCGCCTCAATCGGGGCCGTGCGCTGGACCCTTCCGGAAGAGGACACCCAGGCCCACAGCTCGGTCCCCACCGCCTTCAAGAATAACTCCGCCTCCAGAGCAAACGTACATTAGCGGGGGGGGGGAGCGGTCCGAGGGTCTCGGCCGGAGAGTGAGATGGAGGAAAGTGTAAAAAAAAAAAACAGAGAGCGAAACTTCAAAGGGGAGGGGGCCAGATGGGCGGATCGAGAAAAGGATGGATAACTGGAAAGTTTATGGAGGATTATTAAGGGAGGATAACTTGGTTTGAAGGGAGTGGTGCTCATATTTGAACCTCAACTTTGACCCCCCTGCCCCCTACCCCCTCCCCCCGCAAACTTCCCCAGGGACTGAGGAACCTGCGAAGTCTTCAGGACTGCGTAAAGTTCATCAACCAGTGGAAGGAACAAGTGGACCAACTCTGCAAGGTAGACCGTCCGGATTGGCGTGGGTCAGGGAGACTGACCATGAGGAGCAAGGTGCACGATGGAAAGTGGGGGCATGTAAGGCCCATTCTCCATACCTATCCTACTGGGAGCAGTAGAGGCTTTCCAGCTCTCCCACTCTGTGAGCACTCAGGGAGGAACCTGGTCCAGTTAAGATCATTTTTAGTTTGATTAGTGTGTTGGTGTTCAGGTAAAATGAAGACCCGTAGAGATGCAGCCCTCCTTAGATGAAGACCTCCTCACCTGGTTGAAGTGCAGTTGGAGCATAACATCTCTTATTCTCCTCTTCATCCTAAGCTTAACCTTCTTTACCCATTTCCATATTTTTTTCTCTGACCTAAACCTAATCACGTATTCTGTTTACTTCAGTCCCTAAACCTAACCTATAATTCTCTTCCCCATTTCAGTCTGACTGATTGTTCTCCACTTCCTCTAATTTCCTTGAACTTAATTTGAAATCTATTTTCCAGTATTCATCCTAAACTGAACCTTTTTATCCCCCTGAAAGTTTATTTGTTCCCCCCTTCTTAGCCTAAGTCTAACTGAAGATTTCCTCCAATGATTTCTCTAAATCTATACGATAACTTTCACTCCTCATTTACACATCTCCTGTCTCTGTCCTAACCCTAACCCTCATTTACACATCCCCTGTCTCTGTCCTAACCCTAACCCTCATTTACACATCCCCTGTCTCTGTCCTAACCCTCATTTACACATCCCCTGTCTCTGTCCTAACCCTAGCCCTCATTTACACATCCCCTGTGTCTGTCCTAAATTTATCTTTTTTCTCTTTTAGCCTTATCTTAACCTCTTACTCATTGAATTGCGGTTTTATACATGCTGATTCTCTTCTATGTTGTAACATTAACCTTTCAATTAATTAACTCTATTCCTGTCCTCTTCTGCCCCAAAATGTACTGGATATAATTTTTTAATCCAGTCCCTAAACCTAACCCTAAACCTAATGCTAAACCTAATCTTTCTTTCCAGTTTTACTTTATGGATATTCCTACCCCCCTTTTCATTCTAAATTCAATTTCACTCCCTTTTCCCTAATCTTAACCCCTAACTTACTAATGAATAAGTTCAGCCAGACCATCACCAGGACCACAATATAGGAGTATTGTTACTTTGTCATGCAGAAGCAGAGCTGAGATGACAGTAATGATGAGCCCATCCACAGCTTCCAGTCAGTGGACTGGGGACAAAGTCCAAGGAAGGAGAGGAAGATTTTATGGGTGTTAATTTGGTTTTATAGACACCTACAGGCTGGGGCTGTGAGGTCAATGGGCAGCTCGTGTGCTGATACCACAGCCAGGTCTTGCCAGACACTGCTTATCATATTATTTACAACAATGCTTCAGGTCACGTAGGTCCGGCCGGTGATTGGCCTGAAGGCCAGGGCAGTAGGGGGATGGGGTAACACACGAGACGCAAATGCCTTGTTCCAGCAGGGCGACGCAGTGGCCGATAGCACCAGCAGAGCGGCGCAAGCGGACCCAGGCACCACGCGCAGCCTGGAGGAGTGCAGACGACTCATCCTCCAGTGGGCGAAGGAGCTGAAGCAGGTGGACATGGTGAGTGGTGCAGGGGGTGTGTCTTGGGGGTTTGGTGGGCGTGTCCAAGAGGATGGTGGGAGGGGCCAAGGCAAGCAAAGTTACGGAGGATTTCTAAGAATGTTCCATGAGGTACCCCAGCGTGACACTGACTCTACTCGCCCACAGATGATCTCCCCATGCTCCGAGGAGGATGAGGATGAAGGAAAGGAGAAGCAGGAGTCCAGCAAGGAGAAGGCGGAGCCCCTGCAGCAGAGGATCATGGAGTGGGCAAAGGAGCTGCAGACCGTGTCGGAGGTCAGGGGTGGTTCGGATGTGTGGGCGTGGCTTGCTGCTGTATGGAGAGGTCCACATTATCGTGGCAGGGAGGTGACACGTCTGTCCCCGCAGAAGTGTGGCATCCCGCAGGAGGAACTGGCTAAGCTGCTCCGTCACCTGGAAGTGAGGAAGAGGAGGTTGATGAGCGTCCTTCCCTTCTTGGAGTTCATCACCTGGTGTCTGCTGAAGGAGGACAGTAAGGTAATGGGGCCCCACCCACCGCTTACATCACTGCTGTCTGTTTTCTGTGTTCCATTGTATCCATGGAGACACAGACATATACACATACACAGGGATTTATCAGCAAAAAGGAAGACTGAGCTGTTGAACCCTCCCACGGTTGGGATTATCACATTCCTCAGTATACAAGTTCAACTTGCTGTTTATTGGTTATTTAATCGGTTCGCGTGATGTTAAAAAAGTAAATGACAGTTATGATGATGTCACGAAACAATGACAGTCATGTGGCAATAAGGAAACATTGCAACAATTTACTTTCAGAATTTGATTCAGGTCTGGAAGCTTGGGGAAAGGATATTGAATGTTTAATGGGCATTCATCCAATCTCAACACTGGCTTCCTCACGGTCTAAACATCTGCAATGGAACTGATCATTTGAAACGTATTTCCTGAATTTTGATACGGTGTGATACATATTCACGATTTCATAGAAGATACAGTGTAACCCTGCTGAAAGGATCAGCTTATTTAATCCCGAAAGGGTATTTTACAAAATCATAAACCAGGCCACAAAAGAACAGAGGCAGACATTTCAGGTCCAAAAAGTAAAAATACAGACCAAGATTCTGTTTCAACCAACTGGTGCAGTCCACCTCTGCAAAACACAGACAAGGTCATTAAAATGTGGTCTGAAATGACCTCAGTTATTACCTTGATTATTCGGCGGTAACTTTTATCTGAAGAACTGCCATGGGCTTATATTGCCGGTGATATCTGAGCGATTGAGGACCGCAGTGTCCTGACCTGACCGCAGCTGGGCTCCTGCCTTCACTCTGCGTGTTGATGTGTCTCTTGCCCACCCCCCACCCCCCACCACACAGGCATCTATCCCCAAACTCTGGCTCCTAACCAAACAACGCACCTGGAAAGTTGGTGAGTACCTCCGTCCCCTTCCTTCCCGGGACATGCAGGCTTGAGCAGCATTTTTGGTGCATGTGCGTGACCGGGTCGGGGTGGCGGGGGGGGGGGCCTTCCCCCATATCTGCCCGGACCTTGGACGGCCTGGGATCACTGCCGAGTGGCCGGGTGCGGCGTGAGACAGAGGTTTATGAGGTCCTACCATGGAAGTAGGACACACCGTGTTTAACCTGAGCTCTGATCCTGCGTGTTTTCACAGGGACACGGAATTACATTCCAAATTCAGGTAATCCGCCTCCTCTTTAATTCCAAATGATGCTATGGATTGTGAGACACTGATTTACTGCCCCATCTCTCCCCAACGCCCCCTACAGTTTGGAGCTGGATCTGCAGTGCGGCAGGTAATTAAATCCTCCGCTGACTGGGCAGTAAAGAGCCCCCCATCAGGTAGCTGGTGGGAATGTCAATGACTGACTACCCCCCGCAACTTCCTCCTTGATGACATTCCTTTAGAAATCAGACTGGCCCTTTGCCTCCAAAACCAATTTAAGAGTCTAACAACATTTTGAATGGGGGGAGGGGGGCATGGGATTTTTAATTGCTTTTTTAAAGCAGCTTGTCCATCTGTCCATCTTCAAGCTACTTTTCCTGGTCAAGGGTAGGGGTCACTCTGAGTGCCTTTATATAGCTCTGCTAAGTATTTTTAGCTTAATATGTGGGCGGGGCTAAAACCAAGCTCCGCCCATGCCAGTCACCCCCTTCTCTAACGCCTCTTCCACCCCACAGAGGAGGTTACCCTGGACCCCATGACCAACCACCCCTGGCTCCAGCTGTCGGACGACCGCAAACGGGTGCAGGAGGGTCTGTCGGCAGCAGAGCTGCCCTTCAGTACCCAGCGCTTCGACGGCTGGCCCTGCGTCCTCGGCTGGGAGGGCTTCTCCTACGGCCGCCATTACTGGGAGGTGGACCTGGCCAACAACGGCTACTGGCGCCTGGGCCTGACCACAGGCTCATCCAAGCGGAATGGCCGCTTCCCCATGGCGCCCTCTGCTGGATTCTGGACGCTGTGGAAGAGCACGCGGCAGTTCTATGCTTGCACGGCGCCGGAGACGCCTCTGCCATCCGACATGGCGGCCCGCCGCATCGGGGTCTACCTGGACTACGAGGAGGGCCAGATCTCGTTCTACAACGCCGACGCCAAGTCGCACATCTACACGTTCATCGACACCTTCCGCGAGACCCTCTACCCGCTCTTTGCCCCGCTGGATGGACGCACCCTCATCACCGTCTCCTGCCCGAAAGCCACTGGCGCCCCCTAGTGGAGCCCTGCCCTCCCAGCCCCAGTGCCACTCAACTCAGAAACTGGGGATTACAGGCCAAGCTCACCCCCTACCCCAAAACACATGAAATTCGCATGAAAAGCGATCACCTTGGCAAACCTGCATCCCACGCTGCCTTTTTCCCAGCATGCCCTGGGCTCACAGTGACCCATTGTCTGCCTGAATGTCCGGGGGAGGGGGGGTGTGTGGGCCTGCGGAGGGTTCTGTCGCCGACACACCCGGAGCGATCACAAAGCCGAACTGTAACGACGGCTGACAGAAATATATCAAAAGAATACAAGCGACTAGCCGCTCCACTGTGTATGATCACATATGTTAATGTAGATCTCATATATGTTAGATCAGGGTTACTCAAATCGAGGTCCGAGCCCTGCTGGTTTTCCAGCCGTCCTTTACCTGTCAGTCAGGTGTGAAGCCTCTGACCAATCAGAATCAGTCATTATTAAACTGACTACCTGGGAGAACTGAAAACAAGGCCTGGATTTGGAATCGAGGTCCAGATTTGAAGAACCCTGTATTAGATAGTCGGCAATTTTCCATTTACTGTTGTTTCATCTCAGACCGTAGTCCAAGCATACAGCATGTTGGATAAAACTGCGATTATGTGACTGACCCCCAGCTGGGCTCTGACCTCAGATCATGACACGTTAATCCCTGCCTATGCACCATGACTTTGATTTTTGATTATTCACAATGTAAATGTCAAATGATGTTGAATCCTTCCATTTGCATAAGTATAGGTACATCGAAATGCTTCTCTTCGCTGACTCCATCTTGCTCTCCATAGCTTGGGGGGGGGGGACCAGTCGCCCACAAACATGTGACTGTTCTGCTGAGGCCGGGACTCGAGCTGCCGATGTTTTGATCATGGGCACAGAGACCTAACGGACTTGATGGAAAAACAAGCTTTCTGTAGGAGAGACTGCAATATCATGGAAGCAGACACAGCCGTTTGTGACAGCAGGATAAATGACGATCGAGGAAAAAATCCTGCCGGCCACCCTGATGCCACGCAATAGGTCACAGAGGGTGCGACTACATCCCAGCCCACAAGTCAAACGACGGGAGCCGGGTTCGAGAGGGGCCAGCGATCAGCGTGCAGATGCCAGGTCATTCCCTTCCTGGTTCTTATCTGTGACGTCTTTATGCCACACGGACCGTCCACCTGATAACATTCCCCACAATAAACTTTGAACCTGCATGCCACCAAACACTCAACTGCACCTAGTTAAACTCCCTGTGCAAATGAGTGTGAAAATGTGCATTTGAGATCCACAATCAATGTAACGACAATCAATGCAACTTTTGTTCACTGAATGCTCCTGTATTCAATAGATTTGATGCATAATCTATCCATCCATCATCTCATTGCTTATGCTGGTGGGGTGGGGGGGGGGGGACATCCCAAACAGCATCTTGGACACAAACAGTGGGCAATTTAGAGAAGCCAGCTGGCTGCAGGGCATTTGACCACAACCCCTAATGTCAACATGTCACGCAGTAAACTTGAAATGCTAGTATCCTAATAAAATTTATTCCCTGATCCCTTATTAAAAATGGAGAGATTGCTGTCTACTTAGACAAGGGGTGTCAAACTGCAGACCTGGAGGGCCGGAGCCCTGCACATTTTTGGGTTTCCCCTCATTTAACACACCTGATTCAACTCCTTGTGCTAATTACCACACAGCTCTTGAGCTGAATCATTTATGGTGGAACAGAGAAAGAACTAAGCTGCACAGGGTTCCGGCCCCCCAGGACTGGAGTTTAACATCTGACCTAGACGTTCAAAGCGAAAATCTCACCCTCTTTTAGCAACCACCCACATCTTGTATTTAAAAACCAGCAGGGTTGACTGTTAGCCATAAGCAGAGCAGGCTACAGGATTACGAAGCCAGGCTTTGGCAGCCGATGTTGTATGTTATTCAGACCAGCAGGTGTGGGAATTTGTATAAAAAGTTTATTTAGCTTGTATCATTTAAAAGTGATTAAAAAAAATAAAAGCTACAAGTTTTTTTTTATTAAAAAAAAAAAAAAAAAAGAGTCTACAAGCATATCAAAGTCTGTCCCGCTGTGTGCTGATTAAGTACAGATCTAGGGCCACTCAGAAGCTACAAACACAATAGGAGCACAGGCTAGACTCATGAGTATCAGACATGCCTCACACACTAGGAGTCCAGCTCCTCCCCTTACCCACAATGCACCTGAACCCACAGAGCCAGCCCATGCGTCATGTGACCCAAGGTGCCGGTCTGACGCCACCGAGATTAACCTTAGAAAGCTTTCTGAAGACCCGTTACAGGAAACGGAGACTCTTCATCCTGTTTACAGTAATAAAACGTTGGCATGGTTTTGTGCAGAGAAAAGCTTTCTGAATGAGTCCCTTATTTTCAGCACGGAAAGGAAAAAAAATACAGAAACTTAAACCCAACATAACCGAAATTCCATTAGCGACAGATGTGTCAGCAACACACAAAAGCTGGCTTTTCCCCCAGCCATCTAGTGTATAAAAAAGAACTAAGAATACAAAAATACGAAGTCAATGATTTTAAGAAATTCCAAAATAGACAGAGGGGTACTAACAGAGTCACACTACAGAGTAAAATCCCCTAAAAGGAGGCATAAGTTCAGCGAGTGCTGCAGACTGGCGGGAGGCCAGCTGAATTCCTGCCCCTCAGTCCGAGTCGCTCTTCTCCTCCTTTACCAGGAGCTTCTTCCCCCTCTTTGGCTCCGGGGCTTCACGCTCCTTCTCACGCTTGGTCACCTTGGATTGCCTGGTGGGAGTGGGGGGGGCACATCTTTACAGGGAATTCTGGAATTGCACAGAAACGGGGGTCTGAGCTCCGAGACCCGGATCACACGGCACTCACAGCTTCTGCCTGTACTTCTCCTGGTCTGCAAGGGGCACCAGATCTCCCAGTTCCAGGCTCTGGTTGATCATCTTCAGCATCTCGTAACGGTCTTTACCACGGATCTGGCAAAAAACAAGTTGTTTGGGTTAGCACGTGGTCCTCTGGGATGAGCACGGACCCCAAAGGCCACCGGCGCCCCCGATCTGCTCACCTGCAGTGTGTAGATCTCCTCCTCGGTGCTGGAGCTGGACCTGGTCTTCTTGCTGGGTTCAGGCCGGGGGCCAGTCTGGGATGGTTCCTTAAGGGCTGCAAGAGTGTCGCGAACTTGTCACCATGACGAGGCTACGGTTACCGACGATGCAGAGGAACCGCCATTTTTACGGACATCACGTCGACGGCTTCCAAGTGCCCTCTTGCTACTGACGACGGGACTGTTAGTTACATGTCTCGGCCAGCAGGTGGCGCAAGAGACCAAGAGTTCAGGTTTTCGTAACCGTCACAACGTCACTATTCCTAAAAAGCACGCGGCCTGAAGGGATCTCTGAGCGCTCCGCAGGCGATTCCCAGGAATGACCATCGGGGAGTTTCAGCCGCACTCACCGCGCTTGGTGCCTCCGCTGGTCTTGGACGCCAACTTCTCCTGCAGCTTGGAGTGGTTCTCCTCCTCGGTCTTGCGATCCCGGCCGGGGCAGGCGCAGACACGCACCTCAAAACTGCGCCGTCCCAACAGCTGGCCACTGCAACGACAGGTTTATGACGAGTGAGTGTTGGGGGGGTGTGGGGGGGGGGTACGCAACCAGGAAGCGAGAGGTGACTGGGGGTACGGACTCGGGGCTCTCCAGCGTGATGATGGTGAGGATAGGCCGGCGGTTCATTCCTCCCATGCAGCTGCTGTTGCACATGTAGTTGTACAGGATGGTGGTGCACTCAGAGCCCACCTGGGGGAGGGGGGGGGAGGCATCCATTAGTTACCATGGCAACTTGCACAATCCACGATCATTAATAGTGATTTACCTAGAATGAAATGCAGTGCCGCTTTAATCATTCATTTAGCGAAGGACGCATTACATTAAGGTACAGCAGCCGAACCCAGGGGATACAGGATCGCATACCCAAGACGCATGCGTACCTGCGGCGGCTCGTAGGGGACCACGACACTGTGCCGGAGGGTGTTGCTGTCGTCGATGTACTGAGCCCTCTGGCTGCCCTCGACTCGGATCAGGTGACCTTTGGGGGCGGGGCCTGAGGAACAGGGAAAGTCAGCGGGGCGTCCCGATTGGCTCGGCGTGAGCCGGCGTCGCAGTGCAGGGACGAGGTGAACTCGGTAGTGAGCTCGCCGGAGAACGGAAGCACGGGATTTACCGTTTAATAATCAATGCGCGCTAAAAGCCAAGCAGAAACATAAAAACGGAATGAGGACCACAAGAGCCAATCATGACACCCCAAACCCACATATACCCCGATTTTATTTTTTAAAGGAAAACAGACTGACTAACGAGCAAAACCGATGACAGACCAAAGTCGACCGGAGTCGACTTGTTTTGTTGCAGAGGGATATGACCAGCAGGGGGCGCTCTCACCTTCGTTATTTTCGATGATGCGTTCGTGGTGCGGACAACGGCGAACCACCTCAGCCACGTGCTCCGACTTCTTGTAGACGGCGGTGGCCCGCAGGATGGACCCGGACGGGGGTGGCTGGCTGACCAGCATCTGCACCGGACACGTCTTAGCCAGCTGGCAGTAGAGCTTGTTCAGGATGGACGAGTACTGGAGGGGGACAGGAACGAGCGGGTCAGCGGAAACGCCGGCGGGATCCGGAACAACCCACTGCATGATTAATGAAGCATTTACAGCTGCTGGAAATTAAAAACATCAACGCCGACATTTTTCCCGCATAAATGCCTCGTTCTCATTCTCCGTTGCAAGTTCCAGAGAGAATTAACACCCCCCCCCCCCCCCCCCCCCCCCCCCCCCCCCCA
>JAODJW010000099.1:165326-175486 GCA_026777045.1 Hyperopisus bebe
CCCAAATGCAGTCCTGGAGGGCCGGAGCCCTGCACATTTTTGGGTTTCCCCTCACTTAACACACCTGATTCAACTCCCTGTGCTAATTATCACACAGCTCTTGAGCTGAATCATTTATGGTGGAAAAGGGAAAGAACTAAGCTACACAGGGCTGCGGCCCCCCAGGACTGGAGTTGGGCAGCCCTGATCTAGCGTCACAGAGTGACGTCACCCATCAGAGGCATTGCTAGGAGTCAGCTCAATCTCACTGTGAGGAAAAGTAGGTATTTTCCACAGAACCACAGACTTGCTCAATGCTGACGAAACAGGCGCCGCACTGTACTCACGAACCGTCTCATCCAATCGGCTACGTTCCCTCGGTGTTTTCAGAGGACAGCCAAGGGGGTGCTTCTGAGTGTTGAACACCAGGATGCTACACCTGGTTCCAGGACAGAGGGCGCAATTGTACCACAGGCGTACAAGTGACAACGACGCTGTTCTCCACAGCAGGGGTGGCCAGTCTTATCCACAAAGGGCCGGTGTGTATGCAGAGCTCTCCAACGCGAACCGACACGCCGACCAGCCAGCGGGGCCTCGAGTCACTCCACGTGAAAGGCAAACGATGCCCGTCATCATATTTGCAGTTCCATACTTCCATAATGTTGCCGCTTTCCTTAAAAAAAAGCATGCCACTCTCCAGAGTGGGTGTGTTTTTAAAGATTTAGTGGATTCGTATTCCCTTGCAGGCACCTCCAGTCACGTACCACGGGACGGTCCAAAAGCCAGTCTGGTTGCTGCCCGACCAGGAGGCGCAGTGATGGTCTGGCACTTGCTTGGTGGTTTTTATTTTGCACTACTGTACTGTTATAAATCACCGTCATTAACATATTGATTTGTCTGTTATGTGCAATTTCTGGATTACACAGACATATTCTATACTGGTCGTTGCCCTTATTTTACTTAAGGGTGGGTGTCTGTAAAATTTCATTGCGATTCGGTCATTTCAGACACTTCTTATTCAGAATAATACTTTCAGAGTTGTATTAAATCAATAAAGGCTATCAAATGAATATGTATCTACTATATAATAATAAAATGTTTCGATTCATAAAACTAGGAAAAGAATAATTCATCCCCACACAGTGATATTAAATCTGTCAGTATAGCATGCGGATATTTTTTGTTAAAAATCTTCCTTTAAATCAAGGTCACCGGATCTACCTCTGTGCACCCTGTCCCCCGCCGACTGCTCAGTGCGCCTATTCCTGCTGCTACCGCCGTACATTTCACCTCATCGCTGGTCTGGGGCCAGATCGCAGTGCCAGGCTGTGCTGTCTGCGCTACAGTATAAACGGCCGAGTGTCTCTTTGCCTAATGGTGCTACGGCCATCAGATTGCACTTAGAGTCCTGTTTCACGGGACTATATTTAACCGGCCTGCAGGCTCCACTAATGGCCTCATTTTTTAAATGTTACCATACATTTCGCTCTCTTCACCTTAATATTGGACCGGCACCTTTCATAAACTCACCATTTCGCATCTGTGGCTTTCACTATTTTTTAAAATAGGATTGCTTAAGTTAACAGATCAATATGGAGCACGCCTTCTGAAACGCGACCTTATATAAGCTATGGTTATGGAAGTCCGGTTGCTTTAAATAAACCACTGACTTCACTTCACAGGACCGCGAGTGAAAAATCCCCCGTTTTGTAAGCGCTCGGCGTGGGCCGATGCCGAATGAATGGTCCCCCCTCCGCGAACGCGCCGGTCCCGCACCGACCAGATCAAGCCACAATGGGCAAAATCCCCCGGAAGAATATTCCCCGCTGGGAGAGGAAAAAACACCTTTCTAATACAGATGGTGACTGGGAATTAGGCATATAATGAAGGAGTGAAAGCGGTGCAAAGGCTCGTGCCCGGTATCCCAGGCGCGCTCCCGCCATCCAATGAGTGTCAGGATGGAGGGGTGAACGCGGCTGCGCAGTTGGGGAAAGTGTTAAAGTGGGGGAAAAATCATTCCGTTCGGGATCTGTGCTTAATGTTAAGGGAGCTAAAGAAAGAGCGACGAGCCGGTGGTGCTAAACCTCGGGTTGGTGCGGATTTCTGGGCAGCTCGACTGTAAGGGCCAGCCGGAGTGCGCGCCTCTGCGCGGCACCGGCGCGCCGCTAAATAACGCGCAACGCCGCCGGAAAAGCGACGGGAGAGGCGCTGGGAAGAAAGAGGCAGGCGGTACTGCTGGATCGACGCAGTGAGGCGAGGAGGGACGGCCGGGTGTGTGGTGGCAAAGAAGAGGAAGCTGGATCTGTAGTCGTGCGAAGCGGGACTGTCCGGCCGGAGACGCGCTTAAGTGAGAGAAGGAGAGTGGCAGAGGTGAGTGTTTTATTAAAACCACGGGAAACGCAGCCGATCGTGAGCCCCCCAGCCACGCTTGGATACTTTAAACTGTCATGTCATTGCATTGCATTGACCAGCAAAAAAAAAGAAGGTACAGATGTGCATTAATTTGTAAAGTGGGCGCTTTATGTTTGGCGGAGCTTACAGCAGATTACGCATTTACGGGTGTTAGTCTCCCTGTGAGGCCGAGCGGCCCTGAACCCTACTGATCGCAGTTATAAATCTCAGCCTGCCTATCCCCATCCAGTCATTCACACTCATGCAAAAAAAGCAATTAACTGCTGTAGAATCATTGCATACGTATACATATAATGGAAGTACATTTTCTACTTTGCACGCACACTTTAATGCATGTTCCGTGTAAAATGTGGTCATTATCCCGCATCAGCGCTATCCGGCCACGCCGGCGGGCCTCGGTCCAGGTCCGGTTTAAGGGGAGGTGCGGGGGGGATGTCCGGTAAATAAGCTGCTGTCTCCTCCCACAAGATGCGCTTGTGAATACGAGCCGGTGAGCTCCGGGATCCTCGGGGGGCATCCTGCGCGTGTTTTCCCATAATTTCCGCAGATGGCCCCGGACCGGTGTTGTGTCGAGTTACTTACCCTAACCCAAACCCATAAAACCTAACCCTAACCCCCAAACGGTGGTACTGCACATGCGCAAAAAGGCTCGATAGCACGTCTCGATGGGTAGCTAAACTCGTCAGAACAGTGGCCATGGATTAAAATGATTTCCTCCCGTTGAATCTCCTTAAAACGCCATGGTGAAGCTGACTTTATATGTGCCCGGTGTTTCTGGCACATGATCAGCCGTGTATTAGTTGGGTTTACAAGGGTTAAGGTAGTTAATTAAGACACGTGAGTAAGCCGAATAACCGGTTAATTGTAGCTAACGCCGCGGGCACTAAGATCAGCCGTCGTTTTGCATAATGTTCAGTTATCCTCTTTTAACAGCTTTTACCTTTAATACATTTAATAGTTCTAGTTTGTAATATATGTAATTGTGTATATTTTACATTTTCTTGTTTTATTTTTGTAATAATATTTTGATTCGTATCTTTATGGTCCGTCCCACCCGCTTGTACACGCCTTCCTCTTACTTGCATTTCCCTGCTTATTTGATTTCCCTCCTGCCCACGAGATCACAGGGCTTTAGTATTGTGAGGACTTGCAGTGACTTGCTAACTCTCGCCCATGGCCCGTTGTGAATCTGGCGCTGAGATGACGGAGCGCCCCCGTGTGGTGCTCCTGTGCCCTGCCTGAGTTAGCCTGCCCTCCCTCTGCATTGTGCATGAATTCCTGTGAATAGCAGCGCATAGTGACCAATGAAGTCGGTACTCGTGCTCTGTGGTGTTATTTTAAATTCTAGGTTCTCATGTGATGAAAATGACGGTTTCGTTTTAAGCCCACAGTCTGGCAGATGAGCTTAATTGAGGGCCAAGGGGCTGCAGTGAGGTGTGGTTCCGTTGCGGTCCTCGGCCCGGTCCTCACCATCCACGTGTTGACGCCTCCTTGTGCCGTTTCCCAGCGTCGACATGGCCGACGCAGATCTGGACTTCCAGACGGGCGATGCGGGGGCATCCACCACCTTCCCCATGCAGTGCTCCGCCCTGCGCAAGAACGGTTACGTCCTGCTGAAGGGGCGGCCGTGCAAGATCGTGGAGATGTCCACCTCCAAGACGGGCAAGCACGGTCATGCCAAGGTGGGCTGGGCGGGGCCAGATGCCCATGTTGTTGCGTCTCAGTCGTGTTGCTGCTCGGAAATCATCCGTGATCTCCTGCATCTTCAGTGTGTGGCTTCTCTGGACAGGTCCACATGGTCGGAATTGACATCTTCTCAGGCAAGAAGTATGAGGACATCTGTCCCTCTACACACAACATGGATGTGCCCAACATCAAGAGGATGGAGTACCAGGTGCGTTCTGGGATATGATGGGAACGGCGTGGTGGTGTGTGTGTGTGTGTGTGTGTGAGAGGAGGGGGCTTGTTTCATCCTTCCTCCACCTGACTGTTTGGTTCCCGCTCTCCCCCTTAGCTGATCGGCATCCAGGATGGCTACCTGTCTCTGCTCCAGGACAATGGAGAGGTGCGGGAGGACCTGAAGATGCCTGAAGGAGACCTGGGCAAGGAGATCGAGGCCAAGTTTGATGCCGGCGAGGAGATCCTGGTCAGTTCAGTTGCGACAGGGCCCTTCGGTCCTGCTCCCCCTCTCTCCTCCTTTCCCCAAACCTCACCGGCTTCTCGTTGCATCCACCAGATCAGCGTCCTTTCCGCCATGAACGAGGAGTGCGCCGTGGCCGTCAAGTCCGTGCTCAAGTAAAGGTAAGATAGCGGCCGGCCCCTTCGCGGTGACGCTGATCCGTGTTTTTCATGCCCCCACCAGGGCTTCAGGGAAATTATCCGTGTCGATAAGTGCAGAGGTAGCAATTTCAGGTCCAGAAAGTAAAAATCCATACCATGATTTACTTTCAACCAACCAGTTGAGCATAAAGAGTCACAGTCAGAGTACTCAACTGGTTGGTTGAAACAAAATCGTGGTCTGGATTTGAAGTTTCTGGGTTCCGTCTAGCCGGTCTGGTCAGTGAAGTCGCCCAACCTGATCCATTCCTCCCTCCTAACCCACTGTCCCCGACTGTCTTTAGGGTGCGGTGAAGACGCCGGACCAGATGAGGAGAGAGGGAATAAGAGTCCTCCTCCTTCTTCGTCTCATCACTCTCTCTTTCTCTCTCTCTCTCTCTCTCGCTCTCTGCCTTCTACCTTTTAGGTAAAAAAAAAAAAAACGTAGGAAATATATTCAGAATACAATTGGAAGCTGTAAACAGAAAATATATGCATATATACCGTAATGTAGAGCATCTATTCATGTAATTGACCAAATACAGGCATGAAGGGGATCGATGGCAAACGTTTCCTGTAGGGTTACAGAAAGGTTTCCTGGGCTGGTTTTAAGGGCTTCTACATCGTCTGTCAGCCTCTCTTCCGTGTTTAATATTGTTAATCTGTTACTTTCCGGATCATGCTGTAGCCCTTTCTATCTCTTGTGTATCTAATACCTGTTTTAGGGATGGCGAGTATCAGTGAGTATTAAGGGTAGGAGTACTTAAGGACTACCATCAGTTTTTACAGTGAAAACCTGCATTTTAGCCATACATTGTAAGTCAGATGCACCTGGTCTGGTCTTTGTTTAGCAAAAATGTTAAAGAGAAACACTTTTTGTATGAATACCAGCAACAATACATTGAAAATTAAGTTTTGAGAATCCCTCGGTAAGGACATTAAAACGCCGATCGCAGCATCCCACGTCGCATCACAGTGAAGCTTCATTTTTCTGAGTCAGCATGTCTGACCGTGCCCACTGCTGACCCCGCCCCCCAGCAACACACTCCACACCGTGATTGGCAGGCATTGCAGCTTATCGATTGGCCATTTGCTGCTGTCCCTCAGACTTCATTAGATGGTGCAGACGGTGCTCATTGGCCCCCGTCTGAGGCAGGGCAAAAAAAAAAATAAAAAAATTTAAAATCACGGTGCGTCTCGGAGCGTAGATGCGCAGACGTCGTTACCTGCGGGGATTCTTGTCACGTTCGTGATGACAAAATGGGTGGTGCAGCGTAACAGTAGAGGGTTAATGGACTGCAAGGTGTAATTTGCCAAGTCTTGCTGTTAGTGTGACAGCATCTGTGACCGTGCGATCTCCTCGCCGCCCCTCTGGAATGGGGCTGTATGTAACATGGCCTCTCCGAACGGCAGCGCCTGACTCAGGTTCACGCCCGTGTCCTGTCGGGGTGTGAAATCTGCTTTCGTTCTTGTTTCCAGTCTTAGACAAGATCTTACATGCTTTACCCTCACAGCAGGTCACCTGTGTATTTCTGTGATTATAACGCCATGTATGTGTCTGCTTGCTCACCAGCAGCTTGATACATTACATCGCTGGCCCACCCGTATCATCTGCATTCATAGTTGTTAACTCCGCGCTAAGTTAACAACTTTGCTCAGCTTTCCACGGTAATCCGTTTAATTCTCGTTTAACCCGAGGATGACCTGGCGCCAAAAGCTCCACCGAAAGGTGCCAGGAGACAGCTGGCCATACCTTCCGGAAGCTGCTTCTACCACCTGCTGCTGCCACTTTGGTGACGAGCATCAACTGTTCAGATATCAGCATATCTGACTCTTTCGATTGCAAATCTAGATTTTTTTTTTTTAAATTGATGTAACATCAATATTATGGGGAACTAAACGGCACAGCATCAGTGATCCACTGTGTCGTGCTGAAATCTGTTAACCCTTCACATGCTGCATGGTTCTCTTGTGGTCCAGACAGCCAAAGGAGGTCCATTGACTGGGCTTTATGCTGCTCTTTGTTCTATAGGACCACAGATAAAAGGACACTACAACCACTTCCTCCTACGGATGCAGATATAGAGATTTGTATAGAATAGAACTGCAAATGCCATAAGTGGCTATTGAGGTAGCCCATCTAGTATTGCAAAGTAACGCTAAGATTGGGCGATAAAGGATCAGAATGGAACTTGATTACTCCTCATCTTATGTATTGTTGCTACACAAGTGAAACATCATCCTGGGGCCTGTTTCAGGAAGCAGGATTTCTTGCTTAGCGGATAAGTTGTCAGATTTAAGGTAGTCTGGGCTAAATGGACTTTATCTTTGTTCACTTATATTTCCCCCAGACTACCTTAAATCCAACAAGTTATCCAGCTAAGAAAGAAACCCTGCTTTGTGGAACTGGCCGCTGATCCCTGCAAGCATCTTTAATTCACTTGCATCACAATCACGTATGTTAAATAAGTACTAAAACTTCAAAGATACGTAGTGGCAGGACTGGTGACACGGGGAAACGAGATGGGCGTTGCCGGATGGGGGAGGGGACGTCCCCATTTCCGAAGCCTCGCTGTCAGGCGGGCAGTCTCTGCAGGCTGTCTCGGGAAGCCCTAGCGGACGCCAGGGGAGCCTGGGGCAGAGCTCACTGTGACGACGCCCCCCCCCGGCCCGGAGAGTCCAAGCACACACTGCAGCCCTGCTTTTGTTACGCGATTCTTTTATTTTTGTAGGATGCACATCTGTTTAATCTCAGACTGAAAATAAACAAACTTTACCAGTGGAGTCTGTCGTCTAGTGGAGTCTGAATTCACATAATACAAAATGTAGATTATATTTCAAATAAAGCCTCTCACAGGTTGCTCAGTGATGTTACCGTGTATCTGCATGGAAGAAAGTCACATTCTATAGATTTCAGTTTACACACAAAAGTTAAGAAATCCTTGCCAATTTTCAGAAAACTGAAGTGTTCTCATCTTTAAAATCCTAAAAATACAGTCATATGTACTATTAGTATTTACACACCAGCCAACATGGAACTTGGGAACTTCATACAGGAAAGCTGAGCAGGGATCTGACCTCAGATCAGACCTCCGCCCATTGTCATCCTTAGCCCTCATCACTGCTTAAAGCGGAAACACGGAAAGTGGCACTTTAATCTGCCAATCGGCCGTTCAGCCACGCCCCCCGTAGATGGACGACGGCTCGGCTGCCTTCTCCCTCATAGGTCGATTACTTGCTGTGGTGATAGAACCTCTGTGCTGATTGGCTGTGGGAGAGGTAGGCGTGGCGAGGTGCAGGCTGAGGCGAACTCTGGAAAGTAGCCTATCGTAGGGAAGCAGAGTGAATTGCTGGAAGTGTCATCATGACTCATCCTGCGTACAGATATATAAGGCGCGGCATCCCTACGCTGTGCAGTCAGACTTCCATGCATGAATCATGTTGTGCCAAATCCAATCTCGAGTGGGCTGATCTACAGTGCCAGTCAAAAGTTTGGAAACACCTTTCCATAGAAAAGTTTCTGTACTCTTCTCCACACTTTAGAATAACTATAAAGACTATAAAATGACATATATGGAATTATGCACTGAGGGGAAAAAATTGTTTGGGGGGGGGGCAGCTCTTTGGGTTGGGTTGGTTCAAATCCCGCAGTCAGCATACTGATGCCAAGACTGGGCTCTTGAGTAAGGCCCTTAACCCCAATTAGTCCAGGGACTGGCTGACCTTACTATCTCCTCTACCCCAGTTCCACGAGCCGTGTTTAGGTCAGGTGACCAGGTCATGTGATGCGACACTATCACTCTCTTTTGTAGGCAGTCTGGCATGTACAGATTTTTGACACCTTTAGGATTACATTACATTTACAAAATGTATCTCGTACGCGCTTGTGTCCAAAGCAAAATACAACTGTGGATGATACAGCGCAGTCAGTCAGTCCCTGTAGCAACTTAGGTGAAGGGCCATTCTGAAGGACCAAACAGGGAGATCACTCTGGGATTTGAACCAGTGACCTTCTGATCACAGGTACCGCACCCGGACCTGCTGAGCCACACCGTAACCATCAGCCTGCCCACACTCGCAATCCCCCCGTCAGAGAGTGCTTAACAACACGCCACTGCTTATTCAGTGACTCCGGGCATCCATTAATCCCCTCTGTCACCAGCTATCCTTGTAAGCTGCTGTGTTTTCTAGCCCTGCAATTGTGATATATTATATTAATTCATTACTCTAGTGCCCCCCCCAGCAGAATAAGAAAGAATTGCAAAATTTAAACGTTATTTTTAAGGTGCAATATAAACAAGTGTGACTCACCGGATGGATGATGACAGACTTTACTGATATATATTATTTCCCTTCAGTTTGAGTGCAACGGGATGTGGCAGCGGACCTGGGGGGGGGGTTGGGGGGGCAGGACCGGCAGACTCACCGAGTGCGTTTGCTGGGGGGGTGTCCCGTGACTGAAACCCCCGGGGGAGGCTGGGCGTGGGGGGTGGGGGTAAGGCAGGCCGGACTGTCATGGGACACGATAGAGGAGGAGGGGCTGTGTTAGCGACCACGGTGTGTGTGTGTGTGTGTGTGTGTGTGCGTCAGGCTGCCGGCTGACCTTCGCTGGGGGGATCTGCACTGCGATGGAGCCGCTGGGCATCAGGGCTGCAGTGCTGGGGTGGAGGGCCTGTGGGTGCAAGGGCCGCAGGGTGCTCTGTGACACACACACACACACACACACACACACACACGCAGCAAAGTCACCGATACCTGGCACTGAGGACCCGCGACTGACACAACCAGGAAGGTTAGAGAGTGAGACAGGGAGGGAGAGAGAGACAGAGAGAATGTCCTGACCGAGTCGGTGAAGCCTGACTGCTGGTTGGCATGTTCCAGCTGCTTCTGTAGCGGGATACTGGCACTGGGCATGAAGCCTGTGAACAGAGGAGGGTGAGAGAGGAGGGTCAGAGAGGAGGGTGAGAGAGGGGCTGGCGGGCTACTGTCTGGGGGGGGGGGACCAGCTGCCCCTAAATGCCTGCTTCTGTTCACAGCAACAGGAAGTAGGCATGAAAGAAAGACAGCTGAGACTGTCCAGGAATTTCTTCTATCTGTTCTTCACTTGTGACAGCCAGCCAGCCAGACAGCAGAGACAGACAGTAGAGACAGACAGACAGACGGACAGACAGACAGTAGAGACAGACAGACAGACAGTAGAGACAGACAGACAGACAGACAGTAGAGACAGACAGACAGACAGACGCACGTACCCGGCTGTGAGGGGAAGTGTCCATGCACAGCGTAGGCCTGCGGCTGGTGAGGCAGATACTGCATAGCCTGGAAGGCCGCCGCACCTACCCAGGCGAGGGGAGAGAGCGTCAGCGGGCGACACACCGCCTCCCTCGAGGCAGGAAGCACAGGGACACGTGGCGAGGCATGCGTGCACCTCTGAGCTGGGAGCCTCCGGTGTA
>JAODJW010000099.1:175586-185679 GCA_026777045.1 Hyperopisus bebe
CATAGTGACGGTCTGAGAAGCGGAGTGTAACCATGGTGATGGTCTGGGAAGCTGAGTGTAACCATGGTGATGGTCTGAGAAGCGGAGTGTAACCATGGTGATGGTCTGGGAAGCTGAGTGTAACCATGGTGATGGTCTGGAAATAGGACGGGAGAGGGCGGGGCATCCAGCTCGCCTTGGATGCTGAGAAGGTGCTGGCCCGAGTGCATAGCCATGCTGGGCTGGTAGGTGGCCGGGGTCAGCGTCGTCATGTCGCTGTGGGGACGAAAGGGGGACGGGATCTTTACAAATCAACACTGGGATGGGGTTGGGGGGGGCATTTTTGGAGAGTGAGGCAAACGGATGAAAACAGGGTCATTGACCCGACTGCAGATCCTTCTGAAACTTTTGGCAGTGACTGGTGAGGAGGGTCCTGCAGTTGACTTTGCAGCCAATATGCCCCTCCCCTCAGCCCCACCCCCCCACCACCACAATGGCTGTCTATGTCCCGGCACTTCCTTACAGATGCTGCCCTGCCACATTTAAGAGGTCTGACAGGAAAAGTCATCATACACTCCAACCTTATCCTCCGTTTCCTGTCCACAATTGTACTTCCCTCAGAAAAAGCTGCTCAATCTCATCTCTTTTTTTTACAGCAATTAGAAAAGTACAAAAAAAAATGTGATGCCAGATGTAAATTATTTCAAGTAGAATAAATACATTTTACTCAACAACAGACTACACAACAAAAATGCCCCGTGAGCCCTGATCCGTGAGTGTTTGTGTGTGTGTGTGTGTGTGTGTGTGTGTGTATCGGAGCAGCCTCCCTAAACCAGGGCGTGTCTCTGGGTCGCGGCCCTCTCCTCACCTCTGCTCCTTCCTACGCCGCTTCTCCTCCTCGTGGAGCACCTTCTTCAGCTGCAGGAACAGCTGGTGCTTCTCCTCCTGCAAGCCCTGTAGCTTTTCCTCCATCTTCATGATCTGGGAGGTGAGGGCAGATGGGTGGTAGAGCGAGGGTTAATGAACAGGAGAGGTTATCACAGAATGCAACTCTGGGGAAGGAGGTTGTATACCAATCAAACACGTCACACCTGCTCCTTAGTCTCCTCTAGGGACATCCTCTCCTCCATTTCTTTTTTCCTCTTCCTCTCTTCCTCTTCCTTCAGTTTCTGTTCCATCATCTTATCCACCTCCTCCTCCTCTGTGGCAGTGCATGAAAACATGAAGGTGAGGGGGTTCAATTAATCGCTACTGCCAGCAGGACGCAGAGTAAAGCGATGGATGACTATAACCGGCAAGTGCTTTCTTTTGCACAAGCCGAAATTTTTTTTAAAGGACTAAAACTATATAAATATATGGGCCGCTAGCATTGTTTAACATTTCACTGCTTAACTTCACTTCATTTTCACGGCTGCCTCACCTTGCCTCTTGCGTTCCCTCTCTCTCATAATATGCTTGTGCAGCGCCCGGGCCATGGCGTTGGATAGCTTGGGTCTCTCCAGCAGGGCGGGCATGTTGCGGGCGCCGGGTGAACCTGTCGCCGCGCCAAACCCGGAACAAGCGCAGTAAACAAGATGTCGACTGCAAGAGTGCAACTTGGAAAAGTACTTTTCACAAGTTTACAATACACCGTCATCGTTAATAGTAACCGCTACCGTAAACGGGATTGGAGAAAACATCATCAATATAATATGTAAATTGTTAGGTTATTATTTTAAACACGGCGTACACATTAAAACAGCGATTTAAAATGCAGCTTCTGTATGCGCAGTATAAACTATGCAGCTAGTTGACAACACACTCCTACTTACAATAATATCGGTAGAAAGTTCTCTAATGTACGTCACTCTGTGCCCGAGCTAATATTGTTTCCTGAGTTTCTTTGATGTCGATCTGATAAAATATTATTACACTAAAGTACTAAATGCAATGGTGATAAGGACAAGAGAAACGTACTTGCCTGAAAACTGTGCGGAAGTATTTTGGTGTTGCACAAGGGGCGGGCATAATTTCCGGTTAAGGAATCGGAAGTGCGTCACGGCCGTAGCGCAGTGTGGTGGGTGGTTGTTAGAGCTGGAGCAGTCAAGCTTTTTAAAACATCTGATTAGATGGCATACATCACCTATCACAATAGTTACAACGAACGTGTGATAATTATTGTAAGATCTCAGTGATTAAAAAGATCGTAAGTCATATAGCATTGTTGAACTCCTTGAATAGGACGATTCACGTTCAGATACCTCGGCAAAATGTAAACTCTGTTAATTACCCATCCATATTTTGTGGCTCTTTTTTTTTTTATCAACTATGACCATTTTCAGTTAGCGAAACTTTTTGAGCAAACAAAATCACAAATACAAACACTACAGCCTAAGCAAAAAAGATGCATTAAATGGAGTGACAATTAGCTGCACATATCAGCTATGGAAGAGGTCTGATAGGCTAGCAAGAAGCCAAACAGCCTGTGTATAAATTGCAAGTGCATCAGACAAAAAAAAAAAAACTCAATCTATGTAAGATTTCCAGGATTGCAGTTTGATGCTCATTTCCTTCACTCCCTAAAGAAGTGGAGTTTTCTTTTTCCATAATATCACATCACACACAGTTCTGGACATCAGCTTTCCAAGAGTGACTGACACTGTCTTGAAGACAAAGGATGGTCATACCCCATATCAGGTCCCTGATAGTAATGTATCATTTGCTGTTTCTTTTATCAACCTCCTGTAGTTGTTTATGAAAAGATAATTTGGGATTGGTACTTTTTTGATCATTCTATCATCTATCCCAGCTGTGAGGGAAAATGTCTGTTAAACTGCTTTAAAAAACAAGAAATTCAAAGTGGTGTCTGTGTTCAAGTGTACCATGGGTGGCCTGCTTTCTGTTGAGAGAATTTGGTGGTCATCAGTTCTGTGAATTTTGCAAACATCATTTAGAACAATGAGAAAATGTAGTACTAGATAGAAAATTGAATAGAACAAAGGTCTGGAACAGGAAAATACAGCACATGACAATTATATTTTACAGATAAGTTGAGGGTGGGAGATAAAGAAATCTGTAAGCAAGATTAGGTTGTGGGACTAAAAGTTTGGTAGGGGTGGGACCTGGATGTGTTGGCCTGTATTTCACAGGAAGTGGTTAACACATAGACAGATCAAGTAAAGGGAGAAAATGTGCTGATATAAATTTGTATCTTTTCCCTGAACTTTCCAATCTGCAGAAAAGTAATGTCATACCCATCAGGGCCTAAGTATTGTACGCAAATGAGAAAATCTCATGTGGGAATTAAACTTCGCAGTTCTGAGTTTTGGGCAGCGAGAGGCACGAAAAGGGGGAGATTTACTTCTACATTTTGGAAATCAGTCCCTACTTCTGGCAGCCAAACACATTGGAGGATGACACAGACCTCCATTCTAAGAAGCAAGGCAGAGGTGAGCAGTAAAGATTCACAATAAAATACCCTGGTGCGTTTAAGGAAGTCTGCCGCACTAATGACCCAGAGAAAGCAACAGCGGAAAGGCTTTTGGGCCAGGCGATAAACATCTATCTGCCCGGTGTCACAGTTGAACTCTGCACACTAAGCAGATCCGTAACACAAAAGACCAGAAATGCAGCGTCCGAACTGACAAAGAAGGATTAAACAGATGAAAAAGAAGAGTGGCAAACTCAAAGGTAACTGAAGGAAGAGACACATTTCTTAAAATCCATCCATTTTCCATAACAACTTATCCAACATAAGGTTACATAGAACTGGGGCAGGAATTCAACTCACAACTTAGACGGCCTAAAAATTTCAAAATCTTTTCAATGTGCAACACATGTATTGACACTCCCCGAGTTACATTCCAGTAAAAAAATATGGCAAACGAAAATGCATTTTAAAACAGTATACCTACCTAACAAACATTATAGCCTAGCCTACCTTAAACATTCTTTAAACACTTACATTAACCTACATTTCGGCAAAATTATTAACACAAAGCCTATGTTATAATAAAGTGTTGGATATCTTGTAATTTACTTAATAATCATACCTGTCATGAATAATTATACCTGTCAAGTCAAAATATGGTAACACGTACTATCGTAACCCAGAGAGCATCTGTACTGACTTGTAGGGGATCATAAATTTATTGGGCTGGCCTAACATGTCAAAGTGGGCCTTCGGCCTTCCACACAAGCCAACAAAGAGCCCGGTCAGACGAGAGGCCGGACTGTGGTCCACTTAGAAACCACAGCTACAGGACACAAGACAAAAAGGCAACTTTGAAGGACAAATAGGACAGTATTCATTCTGGTGCGGGTGGTATAGCAGTCAGGCCTAGAGAAAACAAAACAAAACAAAAACAGAGGAAGAGCCCAGTGGGAACCACATCACAGCCCACCGACTAGAATTCTGATTTACTTCCGTCTTGTCAAGAAACATAACGCTTCCCCCTGTAGCTGACAGAAGTGTTGCTCCGTGAATGGTCTCATGTGTGTCGGATGTGGAAACACCACACTGCAACGCCTGGCGTCCGTGTATGACCTTAGCATGAAGCTTGTGCGGGTTGAGAGAGGCTAGTAGTGTGAGGTGACACGTCAACATCACGCATCACTGCATTCTTCTCTCACCACGTCCGAATCATGCACGTGGTTCCTTAACAACTGTGAGAAATGCGACCGCATGGCGCAGTGAGCCCGAACGACACCTTCTGAAGACTGAAACGGCGGCAACCTCAGTGGATTAAACCTGACCCGAACTGTCAAAGCAGTACAAAACGACATTTTTTGCCAATACCCCTTGATGTATACTAAGACTAAGAACATGTATGACATGTTCCAGGAGATCGGTGTATTGATATCAGGACTTATCCATATGGATAAAGCAAATAGGACTATAGAGAATTCCACAAATATACATCATACTCAGGGTGTAAAAACTTTGTATTCAGGGATTATTTTCTGCATTATCAAGAGCAGAAAAGCTCCCCCAGAGAACGGAACCTCTTACCTTCTGCTTGCAAGTGCATGCCCTTGGCTACAAAGTTACAATATCTAACTCTGACTCAGTCTGTTCAAAACACATGGCAGCTTTGTCTACTTCAAATTTGTCAAAAAACCACAGTGACGCATGTATGAAAAGCACTCGTGAGAGTTCTACTCACAGGCAACTAGAGGAGGCGGGACCAAGACAACTGAGTGGTTGGTCCTGCCTCCTCTAGTTGCTTGAACCCATCTCCTCTACAATCTGATTGGTTATCTCTATGAACCAATCATTCTTCGTTCTGCCCTCAGAACATTTTCGTGTAAGTAAAACTCCCATGAACATAAAAATCAGCCAAAACACTTGCCATTGTTTCCATATTGTACAATACATGAGGCCACAGCCTGCTTGTGAATCACCGAATGTGCCTGAATCTGACAGACAGTGTAAATTACACCCCATACCCAACTCTCACCATGATCATTTGTGTCCCTGATACCACATGCCATCACAAGGCAAAAAAGGCAACAAAGATGCGGTCATTTATCAGGTTTTATGCTTGTATGTAACATTGCTGTATACAGCATTGAGATTACAAATAAATCCAACAGAAAATACAACCAAACAAAGGAGAAAAGCTGCATAAGTCCAATGAGCTCAGCAATTAAACAATCAAAACCTATAACTAATAATTACACATCACTGACACATGAAAATATGTTCAGACTGAAATTTCCTGCAATTTATACTCAGACTAACACAAAACAGCTATATATTAAGTTCATTTTCACATGCTGCGTTCACCTAGGAGGAAGAGCTGCTAAGAATTCTCTGTGAGGCTTCTCTAAGCTCAGTTTAATTGCACGCAAACAATCAGACAGTCAACGCTGATCTCGGCCATTCGGTGGTAACCGAAGAGGCTGAGAAACTGACGAGCGAATCCCTGCTAATTTTTCCGTTCAGAGAGCAGAAGGAAAACAGCATGAAAGAGAACGGAGACAATAAAAGCTTAAATTAGAGATTCAGAAATGAGGCAGGAGCCGGTGCTGGAAGGAGGGAGAGAGCAAGATGGAGAACTGCGTAAGAGTGTTTGTGTTGATGGCCCATTACATTTCCTTCAGCGTCCCTCCATAAACACTTTCATCGCTGTATGCAATGTACAGGAAAAAGTCCTCCTCATGATGTTCCTGTAGGAGAAAGAGAGATGGAACCTTTAGAGAAGAAGCAGCAAGGTCTCCCCTAAAGGTGACCGCCTCCGCTTTAGGTAGAGCGAGCACACACACCTGGTACAGCAACCCCATGGTGGCTGAGGTGGGGGGAATCACGTTGTTGACGAAGAAGAAGAGCGCATCCTCTGCACGCAAGTGGATCCGCTTCCGAATCAGAAAGTAGAACTGACCCACTTTTTCCGCAAAGACAGGGAACAGGGGCACAGTGTTTGGGCTATACTTAAATCCTCTGCACAGACATGGGGTTTAGCCAATGCTAAGCATTGCTCGCTTCTGAAATAAGTTGTAACTTTTGAGATTAAACCAGACTTTTGGTTTATTACACTGTCTTTAATGTAACATTACGTCAAGGACTTCACATATATTCTGATGTTTTTTTTCTGTACGGTTTCTAAAGCAGAATGGAAATAACACTCAGTTTGTAAGCAGATGCAGCATTACACAAAAAATATAAAGAAATATGTGTTTTACGGAAGACTGTGAGCTAACAACTACTGTGGTAATAATTAGTGTTGTTTCAGTGAGGATGGTCCACTGGTCACCTGTGAGATCAGAGGGGACGAGGTACTTCTTTTTGTCCAGATCCCCTATTCTTGCTTTTGGCGCTTTCTCCACGATCACCTGGAATTAGAGGTCACAATCTGATGGGTCAGACCTACTGAACAGTGTCCCTAAAGCCCCTGACCTTTTATCTCTGATTATTTATACAAATTAAGACCACGCAGTAATCTTGTATGACTGGCGGTGACTTTTAATGGACCCATAAGAAAAAAAAACGAAAACATGAAATTAGAGTCAACCTAAGGGAACTTGTGCCAAAACATCATCACCCCCACCCCCCGTGCAGTCCTCCTTTCCGATTAATCGATGCGTTAAATATGCAGCTCGTCGGACATTTTTGATGGAGCAAGTCAGGACCGAAAAGCCAGCTGACAGGATGGCCATTACCACGAAGACGGAGGCTGGGCGTTTAGCAGAGCTGTGTCAGTCCTGATGTGTCACTATAAATCCCTGCTCTACTTCACCTCTGTACCGAATCATTATTTAACACCTTGCCTTTCTTTGTTTCGTTTTAACCCTGCGCTAATGGTGGGTCAAAGCTGCGCCCAGCTAAACAGCCGGGCGTGCTAACCGGCTTGTTTACCGAGCTTATCAGCGGCAGACTCTCCGTACGTCATTAACCCCGGCATATAACTAACTAGACTTAAACCCCACATCTTATGGTGGTGTTGTCAGTACTTGTGTTTTACCCCGAAAGCGCCCGGGCAGGCGCCGTTGCCGGTGGACGGCTAGCGTCCGTTAGCTACTCACTGGCACCCTGTCCGGGTATTTCTTCCTTATTTTCTCCCCTTCTGACCGCCTCTTCTCAAACGGATGCTCTTCTTTGTACAGAAACTTCATGTTTTGTGTGTGGGTGCTAAGAGGGAAGGGGTCCCTGGTACTAGGCGAGCCTGACGTCGGACTCCGGGGGCAGTTGTCAGTCCAGCTAAAGTCCTACGGCAGCGGCGCTCCTGCTGCGGCGGAGGGATACAGGATCTCACGCTACGGCGGTTCTCCGTATCCACGAAATTGTATGCGCGAAAGCATGTAGACGCCTCCCAGTCACTAACGGATTTGGCGTAAGCGCCCCGGTTACCGCCACTGGCGGCCGTCCCCGCGGAAGGAGCGAGGAGAAGGTCGCTGGACCGGCCGGCTTCCGGGTTGCCTGCGGCTGTGCGAGTACCTGCAGCGGGGGATGCGGCAAGGGGTGATCTCAACTACATCAATATTAAAGTATATCCCCCATCATCTTACAGGCGCTTTCTGGATCTTTAGCCCAGCCTAATGCGAAGGTATCGCCGTGTAAATCAGGGTGACAATGACAAATAAAGTGTGCTGTTATGGAAATTAAAATCGTAAAACCCGAGACAAATACATACACATGCATATATATACACATATACATAGACACAGTATGTTAGTGGTAGCCGAGGTTCTAGGAGAAACTTTTCAGACATTCAAAGTCAGCACCATGGACAGTGAGAATCATCAACATAAAGTTGAATTAATTTTGACGCAATGAGAACCAGCAATATATCGTCCACCCATCGTGTAAATGTTTATCCTGTTCGGGGGCGAGGGGAAACAGTAATTCGATGTAATTTTAAAAGTTATACACGAGCTTCCGCAGCTTTTTGATGTATATTCGACGTAGATAAACAGTGAAATAATAATAATAAAATAATAATAATAATAATAACATAACAAGGGAAATTTCTAGCTATCGAAAAGATCAGGGGCTAAGTGATGTTTACCTGGGGCTTGACTTTTGTTCTTGAAGGAAGATTAATTGGCATCGGGGTTAAAATGCTTGGAGCCCGAATGATCAGAACAACAATTACAATGTGGACTATAGACATGCAAGTCAGCCACACGATGAAAAGAAAAATGTTCATCACCTAGACCTACATTAAGCCATGCCCAAAACTGAGCTTAATCACCAATCCCGAGAGACCACTGTAGGCATTCTCTTCTTAACACATTAATTAACCCAGTTTTAAAGTTGACTGCACAGCAGCTGCCCCGCCCCCAACCAAGCCGCTTTAATGTATAACAGTGATAGAACAAAAACACGGCAGGGAAAGTTCAGACTTCTCAGCAATCGGCACAAGGTTGGACCTTGGACCCTCCGTTCTGATATTAACATCTCAGGATTAGTTTTGGAAGACAGAGAACATGTCAGAGTTATTAAACGACGATATTAATGAATTTGACGTAAATCCTTTGAAGAGGAATACTCTTCAAAATAGACACCAACCATTATGGGACTTTTACGGATTAGTGTTACATATACAGGCCTATTAAAGGGAATCCCATACAATGTGACCTTTTAAATTCTTCATGTGTGCCTGGAATATATCGTAGCAGCAATCAGTTCGAAATACTGGCTTTCAAGCATTAATTCACTGACGTTTGGCTCAGAAAATTAAGGGAATTCCAAGTAAACATTCAAAACCACTTGGATGGATATCTGTTTTAGCACTAAGGATTCTGGATCCTGGGACTTATAGACATCAGGAAGGTTTGATTTGTTTGGTGCAATAATTAGAATATGCATGGGCATGTTAAACACATAAACTCAAAGATGTACAGTACGGTGCAAAAGTTCTAGGCAGTGAAAAGAAATGTCTAAAGCTATTTATCTGGGTAGTAAGTGCACATTTGTTCAGAACAAAAACAGTATGACATTAGAACATACAAGTTAAACGTTACGTAATAAAACTAAAAAAAAAATCTTGGCCGGCTAGACGAACACCGCTTCTGTTCCCAAACCTCTCCTCAGGGGTATCACGGTAATAAAGGGTATTCTGAAACCCTTTATTTAACAAAATTAAATAATCCACGCCTCCCAGGGGATTTTATCGCTGACAACAGTATTTCAAAATGCCGGAATACTGCTGCTTTTAAAAATACCGTATACCTCGGTTTAATGTCTGGACAGTATGAAAAATCAGATATGCGGGTGCCTCCGACCCGCCTCATGCACCTGCTCACAATAACAACTACAACTATTCTTCCTCTACTACTTCGTTGTTGACCGCTGGTCTGCAAAAGTCCAATCTGCCACCTAATGGAAATACCAAATCAATCTAGTACGTGGCGCCGCCGAAGCGCATGGTTTCCACTGTAGACATAAAAGGGTGTTTCTCCATATGCGTACTTGTGTTCTCCCGAACACGTTTTACTTCGTCTTCCGTTGCTGAAGCCCAGTCCAGATACTCAAGAACAGAAGTACAGAGGACGGTGAAAATCCCCAGATGCTGGTCTTGCTCCTCTAGAAATATCAAGGATACATCAGTTGCATCCTCACCAAATGAGAACAATCCCAAGATTCACTGCATCTTAAGTTTGTTCTTGGGAGGCAAGTTAGCAAGAAGGCTCT